>JANRGW010152104.1:0-85368 GCA_024733675.1 Psilopsiagon aymara
AGTGTGAGGTGTCCCTGCCTATGGCAGGGGGGTTGGAACTAGATGATCTTAAGGTCCTTTCCAACCCTAACTATTCTGTGATTCTGTGTTAGCTAGAACTCTGTGATTATTTCCATTATTTCTGTTCCAGCATCTTAACTGGCCATGGAGAGGCCTGTAACATGTGTTGTGTACACTAGGCCAAGGAACAGATGAGTGGCCTGCAGAATAGTAAAAAAAGGCAACGGAAAAATATCACTAAGGCTATAGGAGAAAGGCAGCATATGTATGCGAGACTTTCAGTTCTATTCAAGACTTGAAAATACTTCTGCATGTATGTTTTACTTGTTGCTGAATTATCCAAAACCTGGAGATAAAAAGTACATAACGAAGTATGAAGCAGAAAGATTTATGGTGTATTTCCCCAGACTTTTCACTGTAGAGTTAGCTTTTCTTTCATTCCAACTACAGACATCACTTTTTAAAAATATCTTGCCTGCACAGCATGTGTAAAGTAGCAAGGTTTTCCTTGTCTCAGCAAGTTGGCTGAACTGCTCTTCACTTACATAATGCTTTCCCTTATTCTGGATCACCATTTGGTATATTTGGGGAAGAGAGGAGAGACTATAACTGTTTCTGCAGAAAAATCTGAGTGAAATGAGTTAAGATCATATCATCAGTCATGTGGGTGGCATAAAGCCATTCTCACACAACTACTTTATTGTGTATGAAGTCTTCCTATAAGACCAAGGCTATAAAAGTGGTGGGATCTTGTTTCACTGACAGAAATCCAGTCATGCTAATACAAACCACATAAGGTGCTTGGCGTACTAAAAGTGGTGAAAATTGTGATTAGGACAGAATAGCTTTGATTTACTGATCTTTCATAGCCTGTGAAAATGGCAGACATGGAAGTACAAATGAATTACAATGCAGTATCTGTCTTGCCTCTTCCCATCTGATGGTGACTGCATTGCGCTGAGTGCATTCTCACGCTGTGTTACTCAGCTGTCCTGCTGGTTGTGGCTGGGCATTGTTGGAAGGCACCGTTATGGAACGGAGCTCTGTAAAGTGCCCTGTAACTCTGAGTGGGAAAAGGGAAAGGTCAGTCTGCGCTTGCGGGAGGGGAAAACACTTGGTGAGCTTTCTTTTCAGCATGGCCACTGGGCTAGTCCTTCTTTGGGGTAGGGGCTCAGGAGCAGTCTCCAGCTTTTGAATGAAGTTAGTAGTGTGTTATAAATACCTCCATAGGCTTGTTAGTCATTCTTGACTGGACCAGGGAGCAACAGATAGGTGCATTTCAGATAGTGGCATTGCAGCCAAACATGATGATCCACAATCCTTTTCTTTAACTGATGTCACTGTTGGTGTGAACCACCAATTCAGTAGATGAAAAATGTAATAGCTGATGACCACATTAAACAGCTGATGACCACATTACAGGATGTTATTTTCATCAGAAGAGAAGTGAACGCAATTTTTTGTTTCTGCAAAAGTTTCTGTACTAGTTGCTCCATGTTCAAACATACAGCTTATTATTCAATCGCTACTTAAGTCAGGAGATGCTTTAATTTGTATGAGAGTACGCTTTGCGGAACTTAGCAAGCTGCTGTGAAAATTTGTCATGGATGCAAAATGAATTTCACCTGCTTCTTCGTTTCTTGATGTTATAATCAGAACATTACTGCAGCACTAGAGTTTGGTAATATTTCACTGAATAATTTCTTCTCGCAGTTGAATTGCAATTAGCAATTCAGTGTTTAGGAATTAGGAACTTGGAAAAAGTTCTGTAGAGGAGTCAGTCTGCATGCCAGATTTGTTTCTGGAATAAATCAGGTTTGAGGTTTGTATACCCAGCCATTACTAAGGCAGTATAATAAAAATAAGGCAAATAGAAAAAAAAAAAAGAAGTGTGAGTTTTTGTGACGTGAAATCTCCTCACTGCTATCAGTCTGATGCTTTTCACATTCTTCCTCACAGAAATACTGATTTCGTTTCTCTTCTCCTTATATTTCTCCTGACAAATTCTAGCAAAGAAAATCTTTCCCTACTTTTCACTAGTAAAGAGGCTACTTTCAGAGTACAGCAGATTATCCCCATCTCCTACAATGGAAATACATTGACCAGAGCAGCAGTCACTTGGCAAAAGGTCCTCTGTGATCTTCGTATGTTTTGAGTCTTCCCCCTCAAATGTTCTTACTGTGTTGTACCTGAATGCAGTTTGCAGGCTTTTGGTACAGATGGTGTTGCTATTACTATTGGTAAAGATAATTTTTCACAATCCTGCATTTGCAGGAGCTTTGAAAAACATAGCTTTTAGGAATATGTACTTACTTCCCAAAGGTGAGGCCCAAATTTCAGTATGAGGCTAAAAAAAATGGAACAGGATGAGGGACAAACATTTCCAGTAAAAGCAGTGGGAGTCATTCACTGGGACATACTCTGCCTCATGTGCCTGTCATAACTGAGTGAATGTGTTGGGATGAATTTGTGAGACTGACCAAGGATAATCTGGAGTACCTATAATTTGGGTTTGTTTTGTTGCTACATGCAAATTGTGGGGCTTTTCTAGCCACTTAAGAACAGAAAATCCTTCCATCAGCTCTCTGAAGGGCATGATCAGAGTACAAGATTTATGGAGGACTTGAAATAGCTTTGAACCAGTCAGCACTCCTCATCCACACCACTCCAGGAGCCAAGAGCAATACGTTTGTTCCAAGTGATCTCTCTCACTACTGGGTGGCATTAACATGAGCTTCCAAGGCCCTGACTGGTGCCATTACTTATCAACCCATATTTTTCTAACTGGTTTGGGGGCCTATTTTCTTCCTTATCTGGCAGGCCAAAAGCTTAACGAGACTTGAAAGTGGGGGAGCTGATGGCAAGAGAGAACTGAATCTGGAATTACGTTGTTTTGGGTTTTTTTCACTGTTTATCCAAAGAATCCATGGAGGAAGGGATTTGAGATGGTTCCTGCTCTTCTGTGTCCTGTTCTCTGGAGAGCGGAACGGAGTCCTCTAGGCTTCTGAAATCAATCCCAAAGGTAGTCTGAATTGGGTGTAACAGCTTTATTTGAAATTATGTACAATATTTCTCTGTAGGATAGTACAAACCTAGCACTGTAATAGCAGCCAGAATGTCAAGGAGAATGTAGTTTTTAAAATATAAACAAAAGCTCTTAGCAGTCAGCCGTTTTGTTTCATTATGAAGCTGTAGGCATTTTTGTGCTTGTGAGTTGCATCTCTTTTGTTAATTTTTGTTTCGTGGGGGTTTGTGGTGGTGGTATTATTATATTATTATTATTTATTATTATTTCTAAAAGACAATAAAAATGAAGATACTTTTTTATTTAAAATAAACTGATTTTGAGGCTACATCCAAACAGCTCATTGAGTACTTTTCAGTCCTGCATAAAAGCTGACTGTAGATGCAGGTTATGCCTGGATAGGACCACAGAGTTGGAAAAAATCTGCCATGCCTTAAGTCTGTGAGGTCTAAATAGTGCAAGGAACAGGATAGCTCCAAACTGCTTAACGTAGCTGGTTCTGACTTCACTACCTTAGCCACACAGATCTAGTCCCACCTCTGAGTCACTGACTTAGTAATGTGTGGGTAAAAGTCTTCTGTCCTCCTTTCAACTCTGTGCCATTTAAATACTTTTGGGGTTACCATGTTCTGGAGAGGAATTTTGTTGTGTTCCACATGGTGTATGCATCATCCTAAGCAGCAGTGGTCACTGTGTTTTTGAAGGCAGGGGATAAAAGAGGAGAAGATGACTCAAAATGTGAAACATGGAGTAAAAGCTAGATGTTCTAATGTCAGAAATCAGCAGGTTTCTTCTGAGTTTATAAAATCAGTCTGTATTTCACTTTAGCCTTTTTGGTGGGGGTTGACTCAAAGGGGGGGTGTGTGTGTGAAAGGGATGTGAAAAGGCTTTGTCTTTAGTCTCAAAATCTCATGTTTAATTGCTTTGAAAACCAGAAGCAAAGTGTTAAACTATGCAAAATTGAAAAGATACGAACACAGGCTGGATGGGTTGACTGTGACCTAAGCTGTGGAAAAGCCAGGCAGCCACATTTTCATTGCCTGGAATTTGAGTCTCATTTTCATGTGGAGCTCCAGATTCTGTCTGCGACAGTAATCTTGCCTGGAAATCACAAATGTTTGGACCACAGTCACTGTGGGAGACCAAAGATAAAAGGAAGGCGCTTTTTCTTGCCTCTAGTTAAGAAAGGGAAAAGATAGAGTGATGGAGAGCGGGGCATAAGTGAAGGGGATAGCTTATTGTTGCCTTGATACTTGCAGCAGTCATTCCTTTTGCTGAACAGGAGTTATAATTTAAAAGTAATTGGTAACAGATAGTTGGTGTGCTTGATCTCAAGCTCTTCAGAGCTGGATTTCTGCTTCAGATGTATGAATGTTTATGTGCTTTTTCCCACTACAACATTTGGGTTTATAAGCCCACACACTTTTATGTGCATGTATAAATAGCTTGTGTTGAAATACATGAACTCAAACTATATGGATAAAAATATGAGGCAGACTTAGTCCGGAGACAGCCGAGAGAGCCACTGGCGATGGGAAGTGTTTGAATCACTTGTGATGTTGCTAGAAAAAAAGCCCTATGGTGATACCAGATACTTTAGCCATTATTGTAGGTGGCCATTTCAGTAGGGTGTCACAGAGAATGCGGAAGGGGCTGTATGTGAGATGGAGAGGCAGTTGTGGTGTTGCCTTTTGGATAAGGTGTCAGCTGGGATGTATGCATACGCTCAAGCCAGCCTTACCTTGTGGAAGATCTGGGGCTTATTCCTGCAGTACTTACTGGTATGGGCTGCAGTGTGGGGTTGATTGTACCTGGGGCTGGGACCTGGTCTTCCTTCCCCTGCCTCAGAGGCACAGGCTGTCCAGCCCCACAGTACCCTCTCATTGCTTGCACACAGGCTGTGCAGCCATCCTCACCAGGGCACACAGCAGAGAGAAGGGACAAATGGGGATGGAGGGCTGGTGGCAGCCAAGCCCAAGAGCACCCGGCAGCCCTCAGTGGGGATAGGAAGGCGCAAGGCATGTCAGGGTAGAGGTACAGGCACAGGGCTAGTGCTGCAGGGACTCACCCTGCACTGGTGCAGAGTCCTGCTGGGACAGCAGAGCTTCTCCTAATGCCAGCGGTGCAGGGAGGTTTGTGGCACTGCCCAAGCCTTTCTTCTGCCAGCGTCACTGAGGGCCAGCAGCACCGCAGGAGAGCGGAGCTCGGCACACATCTCCAGTGAAATGGTTTGAAAGACAGCCTATGACATCTTTTCGGCCATCTCCATCTTGCTGCAAGCTGTGAATGGCAGTAATGCTCTGGCATGCTGAACAGGCAATACTGGAAAAACAGGGGGAAGGGGAAGCATTTGGTTCCAGTATAAGTACTGTGTTTATGTTTTTAATTAAGGCATATTTTTAAAAACCTTTGTTTTCCAAATTGAGTGAGTTCACATTCTTTGTTAAACATTTCTTTACCTCACATGCACTATGAAGTTGTTGCACTACCTTGCTGCTAGTGTCCCCTTTCTCATTTAACCATGCTGTGGGGCACTGTCCTGTCATCACTTTGCTGGTGCACTGTAAAAGAAGAATGAAAACTGGAGATCAGATCCTGTTGTGTGCCTGTCTCCTGTTAAAAAGAGGAAGGGCAGGCTGAGAAGCACTGAGATTACAGAATTGAGCATCCTAACTGAGTCACTTACTCAGTGACAGCTTTGATACCAGGAGAGAGGCATTGCCTGTGTCACCTTTGAAGAAGGTTTAGACATGGCTGCTTAGTCTCTTCCTTTTTCTGACTTTTGGAAAATTCCTGTCTACCAACACAGATGTCATTGATCACAGATGGGGCCCACGCATGGAAATAAGTGTCTGGTCTTTAATTGGGACCTCTCTGTTTGTGAACCTAAGATGGGGAAGAAAGGACATTTGTCTTTTCCAAACAAGTCCTCAGCATGTGCTTCATTGCCAGCAATGGATCTTGTCCTGAAATGCTGCCCTTTGGTCACTATGCCTTTCTGATCACAGAGACAGCAGCAGGGATGGCCTCTGCTCTGCTTGGATGTTCCTAAGCAGCATGTGTAGGGATTCCTGGGGTTTCTGTATGCTCATGCAGGAAAGAGCCTCCATGCTGGCTGTGGAGAAGCATGTGTTTTATTTGGAGGTGGAAGTGGAGTTCTGTTTACGGTCGCAATAGCTGGAGAAGAAGAATCCGATCAAGTTGCTCTTAAGCAAGGCTGTGGTACTACACTGTATTGCATAGAACTGGGTGAATGCTAGAAAAGGATCATACAGTTGGAGGGAAGGTAAAGGGTGGGAAAGAAATACATGCCCATAAATCACACTTACGAAGGTGAGAAGTTTCAAGCCTGCACCTATTGCTGCTTGAGGCTTGCACAGCTATGGGAGCATGCTGACCTGTCACACTTGTACAGTTACAGATTCAGATGCTGCCATTTGTCCCCCAGTCTGCCACTGACCATACAACAGGATTTGGTTTTTTAAGTTTTACTGTACGACTTTTTTGTTGCTAAATGGAAGTGGTTGCTGCGTGAGCTCTACCTGCACACAGCACTCCGCAGAGACAGGGCTTGCAAGTCCCTGTTGCAAGTTCCCTGTTGCCAGCACCTTTTATAGTATGCAACTGTTTGGTCTATGCAGAAATATTAATCAGAAGGAGTAAAATGAATTCAGGAAGTAGGATATTGCTAGCAGTATTACCAAAATCTGTTATTCTGCTAAAATTAGACTTTCAAGTTGCTTTTTAATGGGCTGGTTCATACTCCAGGTTTTTAAGTATTTAGACCTCTAGATAGTTAGTCCTTCTCAAAATGACAATTAGGTTGTGACAAAAATCGCTTTGATTGACCAGATCATTCTTACCTTAGTTTCCTGAATGACTACTCTACATTTTGCTGCCTTGTCAGTGGGCTGACATACATGCAGTGTGGGATGCACATAAGGAAAGGAGGTTGTCTGAGGTGTCAGAAGTTGGGACAGGGCTGTCTGTACAATCAGTGATGTACTATGCATGATGAGGCTCAGTGAACTCAGTCAGCCTTGGGACCAGCCGCCCCTACACCCACTGAACAGCAGTTCCTCTGGTATTCAAAATGAAAAGCAGCATGACTTAAGGCAGGGGGTGTTGGAACTAGATGATCTTAAGGTCCTTTCCAACTCTTAACTATTCTGTGATTCTTTGCAGTGTTGTCAGAATGAGCGCTATGAGGCCGGAGAGATAACTTTGGCTATGAAAATTCTAGGAAGTTTTGGTCCAGAATACAAGCTCATTTAATCTGTTGGACAGCTTCTTTGCGCAGTCCTGACAAGCACTTGGCATACATAATAATCACAATTGCAGAATCCTTGTCAGAATGATGAATCCATTCTGCTTGTATCCAGTAGGCTTTTGGCTATTGAGTACATTTTTTGTGAGTGTCAGACTGATACTATGTCAGCACAGTTGAAACACACTTGGCTGTTTCATTGTTCCTTCCGTGCTGCTTTAGCATCAGATCATCCCTGATGTTCATGAAGCCAAATTTGCATGCTAAAGCATGCTTATACTGTGGCATAAAAGTCAGGAACGCCCATTTGAAATTCACACTATATAGAATGGAAAGTCACTGGTGCAAACTGACTGTTAATATTGAAGAGTAACCATTTCAGCTTTGACAGAGGGAAAAAAAAAAAAACAAAACATTAAATGCACTTTAAAATTGACAATTCTTGAACTGCAGTTCTTCTATGTTAAGCAGTTGTACAACCTGAGGTTTGTCCAGATATTTATCTGTAATAACTGGCATTATTTCTTAATTACCTCGGAAAATGGTGTAATATGTGAATGCAATTTATGTGTAGATAGGAAGAGACTGGAGATAAATGCTTTCAGATGGAACAAAACAGCACTGTGGTGCTCTGGAGATACTAGCTTCCTTCTTGCTAATTAGAACTAATTTGTAGTAGCATAGCTTCATTATTCAAAAAGTTTCTCTGTATCTTTTCCTCTACAAGTTAGATTGGAGTATGGCCTCTCAGATTCTTCAATTAACATTTAAGACTCAAGTTGTTAAAAACTAATTTTTTCCAACAGAGTCTGAACCTGTGTTTTATAAAGATCACAAATGCCTCCAACCTTTAATAAAGGTTCCATTTTATTGGACAGTAACTCTTACTGTATTTCAGATTACCCCTTTTCTAAGATCTCGAAGTCTTTGCTTTGTTCAGTGATTTAGATTTGTTGTCTCGTGGCGCCTTTTAAATTGGATCCAGCTATTAGCAAAATGTACTCATTTTCCCTGAAGCTAGTCTCCCATTCTGCAGACCAAAGGCTTAGCTCTTTTCTCCCTTTAGTAAAGGCATGGTTTAAATTACTTGCTTTCTAAATCTTACTTGTAGACCTCAGAAGTAAAGTATTTAATTTTTGCTTGCACATATATGATGGAGAACATTAGTAAGCTGGGCCATTACAGTATAAAATATAAAACTTCCTATGAGGATATTTGTTTTAGGCTTGTCTGATTGTTCATGTGTGGAAGGGGAGAATAATACGAACTATGCAAAATAATTTATCACCTGGGTCAAGAAAAAAATTATCACTTTGTGTCCAAAATAGTTTAAAATATTGTTACTCAGATATGTCACTGAGGACTTTTCTTTTGAAAGTCAGGCCATATATTTGATGCATTAGATGGGTTTAGTCAATTAGCTTCAAGCACTGTTTCCCGTAAGGCCTTTACCCAGGCTGCTAAAACAAAGGGTCTGCCTTAGAGGTGGATTATTAGTATGTTATATTTCAGGTAAATAATTTTACACAACAGCTTGTGTTGTCTGAGATCAGACTAAGTCAGCATAGTTAATCTTTGTTTCTCAGCACTGCCAAAATTCAGGTAATGTTTGAGTTGCAAATACTATTGCACTATATTGTGTAGTTTTCTTAAAATGAAACTAAAGGATAACGGGACCACTGGAGTTGTGTAAGTTGCTGCTTCTAAATTTGGAATGCTCTGCTATCTGACAGTAGCATCCCTTCAAGACATTTCATCTCAGTGCTTGCCAGTTCTTAGCTTATGATGTGGTTACTATTTATGAAAATATAAGAGGTGGTTTCCAAATGTGGTACCCAAGACAGTGAGTGTCTCAGTGTCCTCCTACCAATGAACCATGCCTCAGAAGTAAACTACTAATATGGGCTGTGTCTTGCAAAACAATCTTCATTTAGCTTAAAAAGCTGGTAGTGGAGACATTCATACCAGCTGTAAAAGCAGGGCAGGAGGGAAGAGCAATTTCCAGGCAATGAGGGCCCACCCACAAGAAACTGGAATTCCAGTAGACCTCTATCAACCCATCCACCTCTTCCCATCCTTGGGAGTAGCCAAGGCTGTGGTGTCAGCCGCAGTCTTGGAAGGCCAACTCTCAGCCCCAGTACTGGAGGCTGAGAGAAGAAACAGCGTTTCCCAGTTTGGTATGTGGGTCCCTGCAGCTGACAAACCAGTAGGAGTGTGTGTGGGGGTAGGAGGACAGGTTATAGGTGTTGCTTCAGATCCAGACAAAGTTGTATGTGCTTTCTGCCCACAGAAAGCTGGCTGCCCTGATGTATTGCTGGCAGTAGTCCTGCCTTAAGTGGCAGGTTGGATGAGAGATCCAAGATGTTGAGATGCTGCAATCTCCTGCCTTTTACTTCTATACCAAAGACAAGAAGAAATGGACATTCATAGCTTTCAGTCTGGAAAGCTCATTCCACCTTTTCAAGGTGATTTCTGCATACGCTTTCCCACATTGTTTCACAAGGTAATTCCTGACTGCAGCCAGCTCAGGGCAAGGCTGAGAGCAGCATGAGAGAGAACAGGAGATGCTGGGTCCCTACTTGCATCCAGAAGAGTGCAGACCACTGCTGTGCATCGCTCTGAAGGAGGAAGCCAGCCAGATGCTCTGATGAAAGTGAGAAGATAAAAGCTGCCAGCAGAAAGGAGGAAGGATTGCTGTAAATTGCTTTTCAGGTTCTGTTTGTATTGTTTATGATGTAACCAGCCAGAACTACGTGTGGTACACATCTCCGAACCATGCAGCAGAGCACAGCGCAGTGTGTAGAAAGAAAATTCAGAGGACTAATCAATTCCTATATTTGCTCCTGGTAGGAACAGAAGGACCAAGAGGAGCATATACAGGATGCGGTGTGGTTTGCTCAGCCCTACCACAAGCTAGTTTCCAGAATTTCCTTTTGAGGCTGGTTTGTTGAAAGTGCCTGTTCACATGACTCATTCATTAGGCTGTGAAGCCGTGGGGCCTGTTTTACTTTTCTTGGTCTAAGTACTGGCTGAGAGATTGAGAACTGATGGTTCTTTTTCCATCTTTATGTGAATAAAATTCCCATGTTTGTGGTGTAAGCCTAGGGCGTGGATTGTACTAGAAAAATTACTTATTTATAGTGCTTGTACCAGAGAAATTACTGTGTTTGGTCCAGGTGAAGTTTGTGTTACATGGCTATCTAAGTGCCACACTGCATGGGGGGTGTAGGGGGCAGGAAAATAACCAATATATATATATTCAGTCCAAGTAGCAATGAAGATTTTAGTCTCAGCACAGTGCAGGCCCCCCCTGCCCCATTTTGCTCGGAGCCCTCCTCATTTTCTGTGCTTTGCCCATTGGGTCCCATACGAGACAAGGGAGAGGTGGTGGGGTTAACCCTCCTCCTGGTTTTACAGGCACTTTGGCAGCAATTGGTTCTCCTGCAGCTTGCTTTGCCATGGCAGCATCTAGGCCTTTTGGAAAACAGGAGGCAAACAGGTAATCTGAGGATAACAGACATGCTGCTTCTGCCCCACCTGGACAAGCACCAGCATGTCAGGTCTGGAAACGTGCCAGGATTTGTGCTTTCCCTGGGAAAGAAAGGGGGAAAAGCGAAAGAAGGAAAAGCGTGTGCTGTCCCAGGCCTCACTCAGCCAATAAATGCTTTTCTTTTAAAGTGTTTGAAAGGACAAGCCCTATGGAAGAAGGAAAAATTAAGGGAAGAGACACAGCTCAGTTTTTGCATGTTCTCCAAAGCCATCAGGATTCAGATAATCAGGCCATGATACAAATGTAAGGCAGACATACATGACATTAGATGTGTGGTAGTAGGACCACACGAATGCCTTCACAGGGAGAGCTGCTCTTCTGCTTTCCCTGCAGCTATTGCGGTCGCACCAGAAAAGGCGTGATGGGGATGAGCTGACTTGTGCACTGTGCGAGCCAGGTCCCTGCTTCTTGTCAAAAGCACTCAGAAGTTTAGGCCCTAAAGTCTTGTGACCTCTTACTTTAGTATCAGTAAATATTTTAGTAACTGCAGGGGCAAAACCAGCTTCATCCGGAGATGTGAAGAGAGCCCCACCCCAGAACGCTTTAAAATCTGTTGATGGAATGTTCTCACTCACAATGCAGTTTCAGACAGAGAAACTGGACCTAATGGTTCACCTCCTGAATAAGTGCTGTAACTGATGGACCATGAGATGTAGAAGAGCAGTGATCACACGAGAGTTAACCAGTCTCTTACTACGTTTCTCATACATGTCATGAGAATACATAAGAATTTTTTTTTAAATATGTGCAGAATAATTTGTATCAGATGAAGATATGCAGCCTTTTAAATGTGCTTGTATTCGGTTCTCTCACTGTATGGATGAGAGAGGCATATGCTTAATTTTTTGCACCTTGAAGGTTTGGTCCTGGCATGAAGCTGCTTGGTATTATGAGAAATGCTCTGTAACAAAGCTGGATTGCCTGGGAAGATTTACTAGTGAAATGTTTAATGTCTCTAGGGAGAAGCAGCAGCTGGGCAGGGTTTTGAAGGTTTACATTATGGATATGGGCATCTATAGCAAAGTGAGATGAATCTTGGAAAGCCATTTACTTTTGTAGATTTTGCTGTGGTTCCCACTTGCAGGAGTCTTAACAGCTCTTATTTTGTCAGCAGAAAGCTTTAAGAGACTGATTTCATTCCCTACCATCCATTGTGCTGTAACTGTTCAGGATCTTACATGCTGTGAGTGCAAACTCCACGTAGCCACAAAACCCCCTCAGTATTTTATTTCAATCATAAGCGGTGTTCAGACTTTTCATTGAAGAGGTCAGCTGGAAAGAGGCATCAGGTACTCAAACAAGGACTCTTCAGGACCTGTGAGCATTTATCACTTGTTAATTATGCTGATACAATTAACATCTAATTACATTAAGTCTGTGAAATTTTTTCCTGGTATGAAAAGTTGGCAAGGACTAGGACAAGGAAAGTATTTTCAAATACCGTATCTCCAAGAGCAACAATATACTTAAGTGTGACATTCTTCCCTCCCTTTCTGGCTTCCCATCTCAATGTTACCAGTAAATGTGTCATTCAGGAAAAGGTGCATGTTCAGTTACTCAACACGAGCACAATTTGGACTTGGTTTTGCAAACGATTAGAACTGCTGCCACTTTACAGTGGCAGGTTGTTGTTATTAGACGCCCTGTCTTTTGAAAGATGGTAAGAACAAAGGCTGAAACAGAAGGATTGCGAGGGTTGAGGAGTTTTATTGCATGTAACTGTTTTCCTTTATAATCAGTGCTGAGCTACTAATGGAATAGAAGATGTTAGGCTGATCACTCTTTACAACTGAAGAAGCCTTGATGGAGAGTAAGATGACACTTACGCCACAGAAGTGGCTGAGAGCAAATAAGAAATCTGAAGGCAACAACAATAAAAAACACACACGTGTAATGAATGTTCAACCTACTTAAAAATGTTTTTCAGTTGTGATTTGCTTGCAAATTTCCATGCTTTTCATTACTGTATGTTAATAACTGTTTTTGTCAATGCACATTTGGTAGAACAGTCCAGCATTTTAAGTGTTTGGCAAGGTGCTTAAAATCTCTGGCTGTCAAAGATAGGATGGCAACTGTGTTTTGTTTAACTGAAAGCTTCCTGTTTCATGGGTTTATGTCTAACTCTTATCTTGGCATGGATTTAATATTGGTACAGAATTATACTTAAGCCTTTTTATCCCTGGGACTATACACTTACATAGGGGACGTTATGTTGTATCATGTGTCTCTTCCAGATTTTGTCAGTGCTAATCTCCTCACCCTCCCCCCTTCCATCAGTATAAAAGAAACCACCTCTAGCCTAACTTAAGGGAAAAGAAATCAAGACTGCAAACAGTGGAGGTGAAGATGCGGCAGATCTGTGCCTGGAACCAGGAGTCTGTCATAAGGCATTCTGGGTTTCCAAAGCCTGGGCTTGCACATGCAGAACACTGGCCTGGCCAGCTTACCGACTGGTGTTGAGAGGCATTTGCCTGGCTGCTGAGCGTGGGGAACAAAAAAACCCAGACCCAACAACGATGACAAAACAAAACTGATTAGAGATGTATCCTTTATCAAAACCTATGCATATACAATACAGTTTGTTTTTTTTTTTCTCTAATATTTCTTTTCTTCCCAAAGGTTCGACATCGGTGGTGTGAGCTTATTGTCAAACACAAGTATGTGTCTGGGTATGAAGATGTTGAGAAATTTCTCAGAGAAGATCAGGTCAGTTACATTTAATTAGCCCTTTCAAAATAATCCACTTTTTGACACTGATGTACACAAATGTAGTGTGAAACCAGAAGATTATTTAAACATATTTTCTTGCTTAAATTTGTCAAAAACTGAAACATGTTTAGATTTTGCCTCTTTTGCCCTTAAGCACTGTAGTTCAAGGAAGTTCGTCAACCCCTCCTCGTCATGCTGATCCTCTGCTATGTGGTGTAATAGGGAATATTTTCTCCTCTCCTCCATATTATGTAAGGTAGAAGTGATGCTAGGAAGATACTTCTCAGCATTGGTTCCTTTGTTTTAGGATGACAAAGGCAAGTATAGCTCTCAATGTTAATGCACAGATATCAACTAGGTGCAAAGAAGTCACTGCTGTGCTGACTTTAAGTTTTCAAGATGATGTCCAGGAGAAGCACAGCACAGTGATAGATATCCAGAGAATGCAGGCCTCTCCATGGTTAGGGAATGTTACCAGAAGATTTTGAAGGTCTTGAAAGGCTGGCCACATGTGGCATCTTTACTGTAGCTTTTTATTTATAGCATTGTGAACTTACAATTCTAATTGCCCATCTGCCTCATTCTTTCTGTTTCACCTTTATTTATTTTTATTCACTATGAATTCTACAATTCACTGCCTAGGATGACTGTTACATATTTAAAATGAATGTATGTATGTAAAAAATTGTAAATGTTGCAAGGTATGTCAAAGTCTAGGCAAGATACTAATGTTTTTACCTTTTATGTTGACAACTAACCAAGCCATTTACAGCCAGTGAGGTTTTTGTGATTTCAGGCAAATACACTTTGTCACAACAGCACGATAGAACTATTGCAGTCTTTCTTCCAGTTTCTTCTATTTATACCTTAGCCAATAAACCGGAGCCAAACATCCTGGCAAGCTCTCTCTCTTAAAAAAAAAAAAAAAAAAAGAAAAGGCATAAACCAACATTCTTTATGAAAATGAGTTATATAGATTGTATATATGTTCATCCTATGAAAGGATGGAGATAACCATAGTAGAAGCTGTGGTGGAGGGGGAATCCATGAGTTCATAAAGCCAAACATACTGACTTGCATTATGTTTGGAATAGATACTATGCCAAATAAAGACTAATGTTTTCTACAGTGCAGGGACATAATTCTTGCAACTTCTTTTTAAATGTAATCTTCAGTATCTTTCATTTAATTTACTTACTTACCCCAGCAGTGCATGCAGTTCAAGGCACAGCCAGCTTCTGGAGTGACTACAGTTCACATCAGAGCACTTACATGTCCTTACTGATTGTGCAAGATTTAGCTTCTCTTGAAAAAATGCAAGCGTGACTATTTTCAGGTCTATGGAAACTCTGAGTGTTTACTACTTCTTAATGTTTAGGCTTGGTGCAAAATTATTAACACTGGGTAGAGAAGGTAATTCCTGTTTGTAACAAAACTCCAACATTTTGAAATGCTCTATGAAAGCAGCTGGAGCCTAGCAGATGCTGGAAATGTGAGCTCTTGGGTCTCTGGGTAGCAGAACACACACTTAGGGGATTGGCAAGGAATCTGGCAGGTTTCTACCACTCTGGACTTTCTCCTTTTAATGCCACTCTTTGCTAAACTTCTTCCCTTCCTACTGAAGCCAATGTTTTCTAAGGTTTATCAGCAATGGTAGAAATTGTGCAGAATAGTACTAAAAGCTGTTTTTTCAGTGCTGTCCAATTTTTTCCTCTTAGGCAAGTGTCCAGACAGTAAGTACAACTGTAAAAGTCAGCAAGCTAACCTGCTTATATTTTGTCACATGTATAATCCTATTTTGGTAAATGCAAATTAACACTTACTGAATTTCTGTAATTAGGCAAAAACCCCGTTGTATCGTGAGAACAAAAAGCAACCCCCTGTTAAGTTAGACAGTGCTTTGCTACCTGCCATTGAAGGGGTCCAGACCTCACCTCCAGGTGCCCCATTATCTTCTTGAGAGCTGCTCTGTCCAGAATGAGTACTTAAGAAAAGCCTGCTGCCTGATCAAACCAGATTTTGTGCATGTTCAGGCCATACTGCAGATGTAAAGAGAAGAGTCTGAAACACAGAGCTGACTGAGTTGAGTTCACATCCAGTTACTGCCCAATGGGAATTTTAGAGTGGACTGTTTCGGCTGATGTCCTTTTCATTCATGTGTGTGTAAAAATCCCAGTTGGACAGAAACCGTTTCATGGAAGGACAAAGCTGTTTCCTTAAGGGGCATTTGGAAATATTTGAGGTGGAGGATAAAAGAAAACAGATTTCAACTTGATGTGCCAAGAAAAATAGAGCGAGAAAGCGTTTTCTTGTCACAAAATAACATACACCCCTTATATTAGTATCCTGTTCCATACAGACAAGCATCCTTAGGCTAAAGAGGTCCAGAAAAAACTACTTGTTTGGGAGGAAGGGTAAATGTTCTAGAGTATATGCTGTTATATGTGTTTTGGGTTGTCTTGTTGTTTGGATTGTTTCCTTTTTAATTAAATGAGTACCAGAAGGTCAGTAGAATCAAATCCAGCCAACTAGTTTTTACTGGTGATAGGATGCCTGTGTATTGTGTTCCTCTTTCAGGCAATGGGTGTGTATCTCTATGGTGAATTAATGGTGAACGAAGATGTGAAACAACAAGAACTTGCACGTAAATGCTTTACTGCAGCACGAGAACATATGGATCCATCCTCGGCCAAAGTGGTGGCAGAGATGTTGTTCTGAAGAGGTGATTTTTCCTTTTAGATTAAACACCCTGGCTTTGCCTCATGCTGAAATAATTTGCAGACTTAGTGAATTTTGGCACACCACAGAGCTTGTGGCTGCTTTGCTCGGGAAATAACTCTTGTTAAAAGTATCTTGCTTTTTCTTTTTGTTTTTTTTTTAAGTCCCTCTGCTGTAGCAGTGGGTTAGATACCTGTAGACCCTAGCTGGAGAGCATGGAGCATGGCTTTGTTGTAAACTTTGCAATGGACTGTACAACAGGCAACTGTAAGTCCTAATGGCCAGAGTGGGCCAGGCCTCCCCTGCAGTTGTTTCTCATTCTGTATTCTTAACTCCAGTCACAGAAAGTGAAGTTGTGCAAGGAGCATTTCTGTTTAATGAAGCTGCGTGTGACTTGATAGGCAACAGTCTTACAATGGACGTGTGAAGCTTTGTGCTTGGAAGCAAATCTGAATCATGTGAGAACAAGCTGATAATTCAAATGGTTTTGTGTTAAGAGTAGTGAGGCCTTTGAAGACTGGTTATGAGGTAAGAGCAGCCTTAACATGAAAAAAGTGCTTACTGTCATACATAATCTGAAATTAGTGGGGGAAGGAATCGACAGAGAAAAAGCAGGAGTGCAAGAAGTGTTTGTGGAGTAAAGATCGCTGCAGGCTATAAACTGGTAATTTGCAAACATATTCTCCATTTCTCAGTGTATTTGAGTAACTAGAGGTAAGCTTACAGTGTCTGTACATGCATGTTTAACACACAGCCAGTTGGGACTGGTATGAAGGTCTCTTCCGTTACAGCGCACCTCAGATTTTTGCTTAATGATATAAACCTAACTGACACTGTGGTTGCCTTGGTTGTTCACATAACTTTACAGTTGATTTATGGTATCAAAATTCAGGCATATGAATTATCAAAATCGTCAATTTCTAATGGGTACTGAGCAGAAATCTTCATTTTCTCCCATTCAAGCCTGTACATGTAGCAGTACTTGCTGTGAACACTTGAATTTGCGGTGTTTATTTTATGTATATGAAATACAGCAGATGATATTTACGATGAAAACAAGTTTGTTTATGAACAGCCATATTGTTCTTTTGTATAGACAAGAATTGTGCCTGCCAAGAAAATTTTCATCAATTTTTAGTCTAGTAGATGCCTTCAGGTGTCTGAAGGCCAGAAACATGGAGATGCAGTTTGTTCTGCCACTCTGTACTAGAAACTGTCTTCGGTATTTTCTTCAATAATAAAATGAAAATCAAAATTTGTACAAGCTTATGGTGGTGAGTATCTAGCATGGGAAAATTATGTGGTGATACACGTGTTCACAGTAGTTTAGAATTGCCCTTTTGGCCTTTCAGACAGACTAGAAGTGCATGGTGAGCTATAACATAGAATATAAAGATACTGTTAAGAGTACACCACTTCGTGTGACTGCACAGCTTTCGTTTAATGTTGTGGTTGTTTGGGTTCCTGGCATGATGATTTGTAACTTAAGATTAAAATCACATTGCCAGGGATTACCACACAGCCATAACCAGATCCTCGTATGAAACTCATTGTAACTACCTGATCTGTGCACAATGTGAAATGGGCCCTGTCCATGAAACAGGAAAGCAACAGAGGAAAGCAGCAGATGCTGTGTGGAAGAATCTGCCTTGATACTTAGCTACACCAAGACGGGAACCTCTCTGGCAAGGTGCAGAGCTTAGCTAATTGGTGAACAGTGATTGTTTCTCTCTTTGTTCACAGTGGCTAAGTTCTACACCTGAAGAGAAGGGTTGAAACTTCGCTTAATGTCAGCCTGTGCAGGGCAGAGAGTGTTTGCTGGCTGAGATGCCTTGCTGCTGAATGGGCGGATTTACAGTGGATGCGTGTGTGTGAGATGCAGGATTCCAAGGATAAGAGGCAGACATGATGTGGGGAGGACCAAAGACTCTTGGCTTCAGTAGAGAATAAACAGCACTTGTCCAGTACTTCATCTGGCTGCAGATGTAAGGCACTGCTTACAATAACTTGGTTACCATGCTTTTCTAAATGTCAGAGTAAATAAATGTATGTGACTTTAACCTGGAATTGTCTGTAAAGCTTTGTTTCAGTCTTCTCTTTAATGGATGCTGTCATGATCTCTCTGCAGTTGTAGCTTAGCATTATATGTTGTTTGAATGAAATTGTGGCAGCTCCAGTTGGAAACAACTTACAGCTGCTGCTGTTGTTCCAGTCTGTTGATGGACCCGTCCTCCGGTGCCTACTGAGCTGATATCAGTTCTGATTTTACACACTGGCTCAGTTCAGCAGGAACAGGAGTCGAGCCCTAGAGCAAAAAAAGATGTACTTTTTGTCAGAGCCTTTGAGAAATGTTACTGTTTTCTCACAAAACCCGAATCAGTATACATTATGTGATGTCCTGATGTTAAGCATTAAACGGCCCAACGTGGAAAAACTACCTCAGTTCTATATAGACAACTGTTGGCTTGAAATGAGAAGGTATGTGGGTATGTAGCATATCATAAGGTATTGCTCTGGTAACTGACCTCCAGTATTATTTTCAGAGTAACCTGCTAATAACGAAGCAAATGTGCCTGCACTGTGAATCTTCTTTGTTTTCTCCAGACCTTATTGTGGCAGCTCTAGAAATCTAAAGAGATAGTTATAACTTGGTAACCACAGTTGCGTCCTACCGGTAACTCCAATTAGAAAGCTGGGGCAATCAAGAATACACAGATAGTCCTTTATCGTAACAGAGTAATAACTTTTACTGCTGTTTCTGTTGCAGGAAAGATGACAGAGAAACTCTTTTAATAGATCTCCTACTAAACCCTGATGGTGCTAAGATTTCTTTGACCCAAGACATCAAAGGAGGGAATATGTGACTGCTAAAACAATCATCTGACAAAAACCTTTACCTCTCAGTATTTATGACTTCCAGAGGCTCACTGTACCCAAGACCACACGCATACAAAACAGACTACACACCGACACGTTACTGTGGCTTTGTGTTGTTTCTTAGGACAAAAAACTTGGGGTTTATCTTTTCTCTTTGGTGAAACAACCATTCCAGTTTGTAGATGCCAGGGATTCTTGATTTGAATAATTTCATACACTTCAGTAATTTGGCTAACATTAATAATCCCTGAAGTTCAATGAAACTAAATTCCATACTTAACATTTTGTTTAAAACCTTTATGCCAAACTAAAAGATAATATAAAATTAGCAGGATTTGGGGTGGGGCTGGGGAGATAAATTGGAAGGAGAAATAACCTGTGAAAAGTAACCAGCTATCATCCTGGAACTAAAAAAAGCACAAAACCAGCATTCTCTCCCTGTCTTGTGTAGGTTAACTTTTACCAGAAATGCCAGACCTTCCACTTTCTGAAATGCCTTCATACCCCTGTGGTGGTTCTTTTGCACAGTGATTATAGTCAGTGTAGCAATTCTTTCCTAGGAACATACTTCCCCACTGATAAGAAAACATCCTAATTGTTCCTTTCAGAAAGTAAGAATTTAAATTGCACGTATTTCTGATTGCACTTACCCATACACTCTTGGTTTACATCGAATACTCTTGTGAAAATAAATACTTTTTGCGAGTATGTGGAGTCTTTCTGTTGCACAGTGGTTCAACATTAATTTACAAGTTTAGGAAAAAGAATGAGCCCAGTTCTGCTTTTGCAGTAGGAGAGAAGCAGCTGAAAGTCATTAGTTAATGGATAGTAACAAGAGAAATGGAATGTGGTAATTCATTTTATAGTTCTGGTGGTCAGAGCCTGCCTCAACAGCGACTTCGGTTAGACAGTACAGCTCTTCTTTACCTCTCTACACCCCCGCCTTGAGGTGCACAGTGTTAATAACTGAATTATGGGACACTTGGCAACTTCTTTCAAATGCAGTAAGAATTAGGGAGTTATCCGAGAACACGCTGAGATACCACAGTGACTTCTAATATAGTTTCGTTCACAGATGTGGTTATTAAGGTATCCCATTCATAAAAGTTACGCTTCATTTCACAGGTCTTTCTGCAAAGGCCAGCGAAGCAAACCAGCTTGCTCTTTTTGCCTTACCATTGTGTAAGGGAAAGAACCCAGAGGTGGATAATGCTTTTGCACAAGATGCTCAGGAATCAAATGCATTGGAAGCCTCTTCATAGCCAATATTGCTGAAACTACATGGCAAGTAACACATTTCACAGGTTTGCAAATAGCACCAAATTTTTGTTCTTTAAAAGCTATTCACTTTTCTTCTTTTTTTTAAAGACTGAGCACAGCAGTAGTTTATTTCAGTTGGTGCAGCTGTTCCAGTCTGTCTCAGCAGTACTAATGTGAGCATGAACTTGAACATTGATTTCCCTCACAACTTTGTGATCCATCATGCATTGTAGCAACTGATAAAAGGGACAGAAAATAAAACACCAAACAACTTAAAACATGGCAAGGAGGTGCGTGCTCTGGCCCTGTATCTGGGCTTGCATGGCCTGTTGTGTCTAATCCAGACATTCCTATGCTAAATAGAGTGAGGCTTCACATCCAGAATGAAGCTAAAGCTGGGTTTAAATGGTTACTATCACCATAATTCATCAGAAGTAAGAAGAACAGGAAATACCTGTGTGTATTGTAGCTTCCTGAATATGACATAAGCATTATCATAAAATCCTTCTGAATCATATAAAAAGCTCACAGAGAGATTCACCCAAAGTGCCATTTCAGTTTTTAATAAGCCCTAGTGAAAGCTTAGTAGACCAAAAATAAAATAAATCAAAGTTACTGTTAATTTTACCCAAGATTCTCCCAACATGGAGGTTTCCATTATTAACTGCCTGAGAGGAGGAATTTGTAGAGTCTAATTATAATAAATAAAAGCAAACAACAAAAAAATCCATTTCCAAACTTGCTGTAACGCAAATTGTTACTGTAAGTGATGTTTTACCGAATGATATGTTGATCCAGGCTTGACTATCAACACACTACAATCCAGGGAAACTGCCCATTTGTTGTCATTTGTTTGTAAGTATAGTTAGGCAGTTGGGGAAGTGTCAGAAAGGTTACAGCATTAAATGTCTGTTCAGAGCTGAAAATGAAGACTTAAAGACTTCAACATGACAAGCACAGGCATTCGTTTAAGTGCATCCTTGCCCTAAGTGGGTTTCATTCTACTTCTGTTTCATAGTCAGCCGCCTCTAAATAAAATAAAGCTTTTTGGATTTTGTGGGGTTTTTTTTGCTGGTGTTTTCTTGTTGGTTGTTCTCCTATCCCTGATTCAGTCCTTTCCAAACACAGTGACAGTTTTACTTTGGATAGCATTACAAAGCCCAGTGATTATTTCACAAGGCCCACGACTGATTCGCATCTCACTGATTCTCTTCAGGACTTAGATTTTGCTGTAAATATTTAAGCTAAAACTGTTGAGTTAGACAAGGATCACCATTAGTATCCTGCGCTGCTTACTGGAGTAACTTCTTCACAGTAAAGGCAAACCGTGTTGAGCATGTGAGCTAGGTAAGTCTCTTGATGCCTCAGAGGATTTACATTCCTGGTCATGTGCTTTCTGCTACAAACAGAAAGTTATGTAAAACATACCCTTTTACTGACAGCAGTTTGTCCTCTTTGTTTTCTGTCTTCAGCTTTGCTGGGAGGTGTTTGCAGCTGCTGCTGGCTCTGTGCTTCTTTCTCCTTTAGAATGGAATTAGCTGTACCCTATTGCCCATTCCTCACATATCAGAGGGAAGTAAAAGGGCCCGGCCTGGAAACAGCAGGTCTAGCCAGAAAAACTATTTCTAGTACAGAAAGTTTTAGCTGTTAGTTGGCAGGTGCAGGCTCCTCTGTGTAGGTAAGAATGAGCATGCAGTTACGTCACTGTGTACCATTATGTGCCAGAGGCTTTCCTAGTTGTGTGTTGATCTTTTCCATGTAGAAACGGAACTAGAAGTATCTGAAAAACTCAGACCTTCCAGTTTGCCCAGGGTCACCCCTGGGCTCCGTATCATGAACATGGGGGTCCTGCATGTGCTGCAGTGCTGGTGTGTGAACTCAGCAAGTCACATGTTACAGACACTACTGCTTCATCTCACTGGTGTCCTAGCTTCTGTGCCTGAAGAGGGAGGCACTTCCATGCCTTCACAGGTCTGTCTTTCAATACGCATGATTTAAGAGAGTCTGGAGTAGTTAGAGATTAATTATCTAAGAACATTCAAATTTTACGTCTGTGACTTCATGGTATTTTCCTCTGAGCAAAGCAGTCTCATATAACGTACTTACATAGTAAGAATACCATTTGACATAAAGCCACATGCTGAGCACAGATCCTTACTTTAATCCACTGCAAGCCTTGCTCCAGGACACTGGTTTTTAATATCTAAAAGTAAATCAGTGTATTTTGTGGTCTGTAAAACTATACCTACCTTTGTGCTACAGTTCCCAATGTTCATGAGTCGGTTTTATGCCTTCTGTAACAGGCAAAGATTTTAACAGGCATTTAAATACATTCCTGCTCTTTGCACCAGTCTTTGATACCCAGACTACTAGTCAAAACCACCACCACCAAAAAATAAATTACAGGAAAGGACAAGGAAGCAGCCAAAAGAAGAGCCTGACTCATCCAGAATTTCACCAGAAGCATAATGAGTTTAGTCACGTACAAATACTGAATGTATACAACAGCATGGATATGTTCCCTCATTCCTTTGAGCACAACATGCTGGAAAAATCATTTTAAAAACTTCCTTTGCTGGCAGGCTCGTATTTTGTGCCAGAGAAATATACCAGCTCATAAAGAAATTGAGACATTTGCACAGTGCTTGGGAGATAAGCTACATTTGTTTACTACGAGTTAAACTGAGTGTGTATTTTCTGCACAAAATTAAGGGTTGGATTCCTGCTGCTTATAGCTGCCAGAAGAACAGGCATTTGGTATAACTCATTTAAAGGCATACAGGAATTGCAGTTGTGTAAAGATTTGCTTTTCCATGGTAATTTTATGCCTCAGAAAACAGATCTTAGTTTTCAGCTGAGCATTGCTTTGATTTGGCAGTTGCCAGCAGTAATGCCCACACTACTACCATAGAAAAGCCTGGGTTTGCCTATCAAATCATCCCCATTGCAGAAATGATAGCTGTCCTCTTGCACGCCTCCAAGCAGCAGCTGGACATCATTGTAACATTAAGTTAATGTAGTTAATGTTTTCATCTCTGAAAAATGCCGTTTCCGAGACTACTTCCAGGCTTTTCCTCTGCTCTTGCTGGGAGCAGTGTCCCAGCACTGGGGCTCCCTGCTGAAACTCTGGAACATTTCCTTCCTGAGCCAATGACATCTGTTCTGCCAGTAGCATTATCCCTAGCCATCTTGCCTAAATGTTGCCAGATCGAAACTGACTAGCTCAAGACGATGGTGTCTGGCACCAAAATGTATTTCACTTCATTTTATATGAACCTCATGTTATTACATCACAGTATCATCTTTGTTCTTCATTTTTTCTTGTATTTAGTAGTAATAGCTATCTGCTTTGCAACTGTATCCCAATACAGTCAACTCCTGCAAACATAACAAAACTAACGATTGCAGTGTGCCAGCAGCCGCTTGGTGTGTCTGAAACTCACCTGTTTAACTGCAAAGCATGACAACTTACAATGTCATTCTAGATTATTGAACTTTATACCTGAAGAGTACTATTCCTTTTTCTTGTTCTCCAGTGTAAAATGTAACCCTTCTCCTCCCTCATCCTGCCTTTCACATGCCCCTTCCTTACAGCCATGGCATCATCATCTGTTTTGGGCTCTCTTGTTCCCTTTTTGTTATATGGCTGTATTACCTCGCAGGTCTGTTGTTTAGGTTTCGTTACTGCCACCACTTGTGCTGAAACTGCCCGTCATGCCCTAAACTCATTGTCACCTCTTGCTCCTTTTGACTACAAGAAGGATTTGCTTGAATATACAGAAAAATGCAACTACATGACATAAATTAATTTTGGTTGGTTGGTTGTTTTTTTTACATGGATGGTCAGTTGAATAATCAGTCACAAGGTTGTCCATCTCATGCAAGAATAAGCCCATCTGGCGACATTTTTTTTATATACACACCTCCACTACTCCCTAGCACCTGCATATCCTTTCGTCAGTCAAATCACAGGAATGCATGGCTTTTCTACTTGATAACTGGGAGCAAAGAGTGGGAATTAGGAAACAATCATACAGTGAAAACAGTAAGACAGTCACAGACGCACAAAAAATATTAAGTCTTACTGACATCTTAAGCTAGCCAATTCTCTTTTACTAATGTCAGGTGATGCCAGCATCAGCTGTACGAGAGATGTGACACTGAGAAAAGCATTTGCCCTACACCGCAGAATGAAGGTCGGTACTGCATGTTGGTGTATTTTTGTCATTACGTTTTGGCATCAAGAGCATCCAGTACCAAAACCACAGGTTTGTAAGAAGTGAGAAACTCACTAAAAATTATTCCCTGTTCTGTCTTGAAATACAGCTAGTAAAGAATGGAGGCTCTTGTATGTTTTAGAGGTGGTGAGGACCCACTGCTCGTGGTGTGGTCAGGAAGAAGGAGCTTACTCTCAGAACATCTGAAAAATTGAAGCTAAACTGTCCTTCAGACTCACAAAACTGAATTTATACAAAAATTATGGAAAATATTGAAAAATCTTTTAAAACATGAAAATTATGGGAAAGGCATCACAGGAGTGGCAGTCCTTCTCGTATTTTCTTTAAGTACATGTGGATTGCCAGAATTTGCAATATATATTGAAGAACTGTCAGAGTAACGGTTTAATGGCATACCATTACTGGGCTGTTCACATGCCTGATTTTTGAAGTAGAGGAGAGACAGTGTGGATATAATACAAAACTCTCTCCTTCTTTCAGTATTCTGTGACAAGTTAGCCAAGTCTAAAGAAATCAGGGCAGGTAACAGCTGACTGATTTGCAGACTGCTGTATGGTTAAGACCTAAATGTCTACAGGAAGGATCTCAGTAGAAAGAACAGATATTCAGCTTATTTGATTGCAAGTTCTTCATTCTGTGATGTCTGCATAATTTTGGGGTATTTCATCTTAAAATAAAAAATAAAGTGACTGGCTCTACCCTGCCAATCACTGCCAATCTACTGAGAACAGGCAAAAGAAGAAATACTGTCTCTGGCTGGAGAGGCTGAACAGATTGTCACACCAAAGTGAATCTTACTAAAGTAAACTGAATTAATAGGTATAAATTAGCAGTAATCAACATATTAGAATTTCAAGTAGGGCCTGGGAACAGAGGTGGCATTACATACATACAGACATACAGGGGATGACATGTATCTTTCCCCTTCCCTGACAGGTACACTGGGTGACTTGCACTGTTACCTAACTTGGGCTAGGTAAAAAACAATTGGTTTTGGCTGCTCGTTTCACTTTCTCCTAGAAACCCATTAGGCTTCATACCCCCATTCATCTTGGATCCCGAGCAGAAAGGGAGATAGGGTGAAGAGAAAGAGAAGGCAATGCTCCTGTCTAAAGGGTTACTGTGGCCAAGAGCTCACTCTGCCAATTCAGCAAGTAGAACCAGAACCATTGAAGTCAGGATGAAAAAAAACCTACAATGAAAAATAGTCAGCAGCTATGATCTGAAACCTTTAAGTCAGCAGAATTAACTTCCCAAAATGGGTGTTATAACTTAATGGCAAGGTTCGGCCTTGACATTTCTGCAGTATCCTTCCATGGCCTGTGTCAAGGAGGCTAGAGGAAGCAATTTTTAGCAGTTCAGTCTGGCCCTAAAAGTATGCTGTGCAGTGTATTGCTCAGCACTGATCTTTTCTGTTTAAGCAAAGAAAACGGTAAACCCACAAGAAAGGAAAGCTGAAGCATGATAGTGTCTTTTGCCATGCATTTGAATAAGAAATTTAGTGGTCTATGGAGACAATACTTGTATTTTTGTCATGTCTGCAGAAAAGACAGTAGTGATCTTGCCTACTTGAAACTCGCAGATAATGCCTGAATTCACACTCATTCATTTCCATCTTGAAAATTCCATGGCAGATTTCAAGGCCTCTCTCCTCTTCAGTGGAATTTGATACTCGCTTTTCCCTCTCTTGTTCACAGACATCTCAAGCTGATAATGGAAGTTGCAGCACAATCAGGAGCTTAAAAGCACTTAAACACTTACTGGTGGTCTCTTAGGGAATGATGACACAGATGGGAAAGCCATCTCCTCAGCTACCATTACAAGTTTCTTTGGAATAAAAAAATGGAAGTCCTATCTTCAGAAAACTTGCATGCAGTAGAAGTTACAGCATGATTAGAACAAAGCTGCTTTTTCAAATGTATTAAGGAAACTTTTAACAATAGCATGCAAACAACATACTGCATACATGTATTTCAGTAGCCTCAAACCCATAAGCTAAGAAACAAAACGGCAAGAAGTGCACAAACTACATATACAGGCTGATTTGGCACTTGCGTATCAGAAATCTCAAGGATGGTGTAATTCAGAGTGTGTATAACTAAGTGGAACTGGGTTTTATGGTCAAGAATATGTAGAACTGTGTCAACGTGGTGGTGTGCCTCTGCAGAAGTTCATGGGCCCAACAGATACATTTATTCAGAATAGCAGAAAAGAGAGGGTCATTGTTCCCGAGGGTCTGCTTTTTTATGAAATAAGTCTATCAATCATCTGACATACTACAGAAGAGTTATGAAACATGCTATTAAGGTAGCAAGAAATGTTAAGAGATGGAAAGTTAGTTAAGTATACAGACCTATTAAAGATAGAGTATTGCTGGACGTTTTTCTGCTACTTGTTGGTATAAACTGTCTTATATATGGAATTGTTATTTCCTAATCCTATCAGTTCTACAAGTAAACCAGACATAAACATCACAGCTAAATTTCCACTACTGAGTTTCAACATCTTGTGTTTTTTTCTTCCATCTCACTCACTCTCCCTTCACATACATGTAAGGATATAAAGTGCAAAGTAAGGCACAATACATGCCTACTAACTACATTGCTAGAGCACAGCTACAGCTAGCTGACATTTGAAATCTTAGTTTCAGTGGTCACTGTGAGTACACTTAAGCCCACAGAAGAGGCTCATGCTGTTTATTCCTTTCCAGCAGCCAGACAGCTGGTTAAAAGAAGATGGCCAATGCAAGCAAGAAAAACTCCATTTTAGCATTAACTAGTGAACAGATCACGTAACAGCAAAGCTGTAACAGGATAAGCTACTGTCCACCTAGGGAGCAAATGAAATGGCTGCCCTGAGCCTACCTTTTAAATTCAGGCAAGCACTTACAGAAAAATTGTATCACAAGTAACAAAAACTTGCCGGAGAGGTAGGGTGACTTAAACAGGCCCACATGTGAATACTGCTCTTAATTAAGTGGTAGGAGACTACCTCTTGCACCATCTAATTCAGCTGCAGTCATTTAACTTCTGGGGTTGCCCAGTGAAACACACTGATCGTGTAACAAAGCCACTGCAGACTATCCAGAAAGTATTGAAACATGGATTCAAAAACATGCTTGGTGCCCTGGTGGAGGACTCCTTCACATTCCACTTTGCGACTTTCCAAACTTGCATCTATTAGAAAGCTACACCTCAGTGTCAGATCTCATCTTCCTTCACCCTTCTTGTATCACAAAAAAACCTGCATTTTATCCATGACATTATCTTCCTACACAGAAAATTAGCATTTTATTCTGTCACTGGATAATACAGGAAAAAAATGGAGTAAACTTCTATTAGTAGTGCTTGGTTTAATAACTGAAAGTAATTTTTGCTAGACATTTCATCTTTATCTTGTATAATACTTCTGATATTTTTTAATTGTATCCCCCTCCAAACTAAAATCAAGCAAAACTTATTCCACAATGAGTTTTAACTTACCACAACTAGTATTAACTCACTTGCATCTTCAGTCTGACTTTTTATTAACACCTTTTGCACTTACAGTGCTGTGATGGAACTTGATCACAAGTCCCACGAGTAACTAACTGCTAGTCAGCTAAACTGCAGTACCGGGTAACTTATCTGTTCCTGCCATACTTCACAAAATAAAATGTACTGTGCTTTGTATAGGCACTGTACTAAGATTTTGGTTGAATGAAAGCCACAGAAGTGTTCTTTTTTTTCCCCAAATACAGAGAAACCATCCAGGCCCGTGCTGGAAAGCTTGGGGAAATCAAAAGCTGTAACTTACCAGTCTTAGACCGGAACAGATGCATCATCAACAAAGTATTCTTACTCAAAACAACTCCTTGAAGGAGAAAACTTTTGAAAAGCTCTCTGTATTCAGTGTAATATGCAGGATTAAGCTATGTGTTGACACGGAAATTGGACAGAAGGGAGCAATTCACTTGAAGACTGATTTTAGGGCTTGTTGGCTGCTTCTGCATAAAAGTACAGCCCTGAAATCTTCAAAGAACTTTTCCAGAAAGCAGTTAGATCAGACAGATAATGCAGGAGCCACCATATAAGAAATCTTCCTTACTAAAGCCTCTCAAATCACACTGCCTTCCACGGGCAAACTAACAAAAGTAGCTTCAGCATGCCACAAAATCATTGTATCAAAATCAGACCCTATTTCAAGCACTGTGAAAGAACAAGGAAGAAGAAATAAAACTATTTACACTGAAAAAGGCAAAAAGAATGCCAGTACGCATGTATCTTTTCAAAGTTACAGATAGCATCTTAAGAAAGAAAGGCTTTTCTTTCTTAAAGCCTTTTGAAACAAGAAAACTATTCTTGTAATATTTAAATCGTAGTCTTTCTTAAGAAGCCAAACACAGGAAAACAAGAAAGTACCAATTCACTACTAATTTTGTTCTTTCTGCCTTCATCACACGTTTCCTTCCTGTGTGAACTGACCTGTCACTATTTAAGAGGATACTGATTTTATTTAAGAAAGTTAGAAGAATTTTCGTGTGCTTTACTGGTGGCAAAAAAAACCCAACGACAACAACAAAAAAAATCCACACTGTGAAAGGACAGTTACAGTCATCTACAACACTGTAATACATGCATAAATATAATATCCATATCATTCACATAACCTGCAAAAATCATACATTGCAACTGTTAGCCAGTCTTTCTTTTTAAGTAGTTAAAGTTACATATTGTGGCAAAATTGAGAGAATTTAAGGATAACCCAAGCATCTCACATCCAACAACAGGATTAGAAATTGAAGCAAAAAAATCAACTCATTTTTCCTTTGGAGACAAATTTTAGATGATATATCATTCTGGTCACAGCACTCCACATGTGTTTACACTAGACAAATACCTCAGAACTTGTGATCAAAAATAATTTAGATTTAGTTAATACCAGGCCTTCCAGGTATGATATTCAGGGAACAGAAACTGGGTTGCTCTATTTTGACTTTTTAGATGTAAGTTGCTACCAACTGAAAAATTGCATCACACCTCTTTTCAATTTTTCATTCAGAACTATTTTGAATTCAGAAAGAGAAAAAAACCTTTATTCACAACATACATTACTTATTTACTATTTCTTCATATGCTGGATTCAAATTCTAAATACTTTTTAATACAAATACTACAAACATTAACAAACTGATATGAAACAAACAGGATATGAAATGTCTGTAATTTGGTCTGGCATAACTCAACTAGGAACAAAATTGTAAGAAATCAATCAACAGCATTACAGAAAATACCCTTCCACTCTTACAGCCCAGGGACACCAAGTACATTGTTTTTCTTTTCTTTAGCTCGAACCCAAATGCTACATTCAGAAAACTGTGTTAATCTAAGATACATGCCTCTGATTTTATATGCAATAATAGTATTCCAAGTAGCGCATTTGAACACAGCACAAGTATTGACTTTAAATGACACAGGTAATATATGAAAAGAAATCACTGAAAAGTGTTCAGACCCTCTGTCATTGCTATGTGCATAAGTTAAGACGGAAACAGGTTCAAAAAACTTTTTGGGACAAATACTTTCCTAAGTGTAAAACACTAAGCCACTGCTCCCTGTCCATGCTCTTTTGCCTGAGATGAAAAACCTAAACAACGAAGCAAGCAAACTACCTCTGGATACACAAAGGAAGGAGTTGCAACCATATGGACTCTTCAGGAAATTCTGCCCTCAAAATGGGAAGTTTCCTCATGACTATGTTGTGCTTGCTCTGCTTTATCTGTATTAAAAAAAAGTTCTGTTCAACAAATAAACAGTGGTATCAGGCACAGCACACTGAATATAAACTGTACTGCACACAACCTCTACCTGCAGTGTCGGCTGACAAAGGCCAGCTATCGGTATGGTACTATGCAGAGAACACTGTCCTGTGAAAGCTGGAGTATGGAAAACAAAAAAACATTTAGCAAATCTGAGGAGTTTCATTTTGGAAACATTTTAAAAATGAACTAAAGCATTCAGGAAATGTTGATTTCCTGAGAACATAGAGTGCATTCACCATGAATCAGTGTCAGTTGAGATCATTGTTAGTTCCATAAAAAGCAGAATTATAGAACAAAACATTTTAGGAACACTTTATCAACCAAACAGTTGGATATGACTTGCAAATAAAACCATGGGTAATTTGGGAGAAAAACTAATCCTCAGAGAGGTTAACAATAAGGAGATGATTAAACTGCTTTAAATGACCTAGGTCTCTTGTTAAAGAAGGTGGTCACAACAAAATTTTCAACCATTTTTAGTATTTACTATTATGTTGTAAAGTGTGAACATTTCCAAGAAAGGAAATTCAAATATTTATGATGGAATACAAAGTTTCAGGATAGGCTTAAGATTTGTTTTTACTGTTGGAAATGTTAATGAAACACTGACACCTGGATAAAGATCCAATTTGTTTGCTTGATAAATAGATAGCATTAAAAATCTAAACTTTTGGTGTTAGTTTTTTAAGAAGTTCATTCAGCAGCTTCACAGTCCTTTTGTTTTTTTCTCCATCATGGTTAATTCTGTATGCAGTACGGATAAGAAGGCTGCAGACTTCTTTGCTTGAGTCAGTTGTCTCAGTAATCTGAAGGGAAACAGAAAAGATGGTAAATAATGTAATTATGTTGCTAGGAACTAACAATTCTCCATTAAGATTTCCAACAAACCCACAGATTTGACACTCACCAATGAACATATGAAATGCTCCAAGTTTAAAAGCAACTTTTGCCAAGATGTCTCTATCATGTATCTTGGTGGAACTGAACAATTTTGAGATTTCTACTGTTCTCTCAAATTTAAGTAAAACAAATCAACAGGTCAAAAAGCTCTTAAATGAAACACAAACGGCCAGACAGTGTAACCATTTATAAGCCATCTCCTTAGAAAACAACTGAAAGCATATGAAGGTTTTTGGTGAACGTGGCGATACAATTCAACTCTGTAAAGCTTTCAGAAGTTTAAACAAAAATAATAAGCCTCCCACAAAACATGATAAAGTCCCAGGAAAAGACCCTAAGTTGCAATTTTTGTAGATCAGGAGGTACTTTGCCTACTTGTTAAGGCCGAAGTTTACTATGCTAACCAAAACCACTATCATGCATCCTAGTTTTGTTCCCTAGCATTCTGTTCTTGTATTGTCTTCAGGCCTTTTCAAATCACATGGAGAGCCTAGCTACTCATTAATTACTACACAGAATCATAGAACGGTTTGGGTTGGAAAGGACCTTAGAGACCATCTAGTTCCAACCCCACTACCATGGGCAGAGCACCTTCCACTAGAACAGGCCTTAAACACTGCCATGGATGTGGCAGCCACAACTTCTCTGGGCAACCTGTTCCAGTGTCTCACCACACAGTAAAGAATCTTTTCCTACTATCTAATATAAATATATCCACTTTCATTTTAAAGCCATCTCCCCTTGTCCTATCACTGCATGCCCTTTTAACCAGTTCCTCTCCATATTTCTTGTAGCTCCGCTTTAGAGACTGAAAGGCTGCTATATGGTCTCCGTGGCACCCTCTCTTCTCCGGGGTGAACAAGCCAAACTCTAAGCCTGTCTTCATAGGAGAGGTGCTCCAGCCCTCTGATCATCTTCATGGCCCTTCTCTGGACTCGCTCAAGCAGGTCCACATCCCTCTTGTGTTGGAGATTTGAGCATACCACTCCAGGTGAGGTCTCATGAGAGCAGAGTAGGGGGACAGGATCACTTCCCTCGACCTGCTGGTCATGTTCCTTATGATGCAGACAAGAATACAGTTGCCTTTCTGGGCTGTTGAGTGCACACTGCTGGCTCATGTTGAGCTTCTCATCAACCAGCACCCCCAAATCCTTCTCCTCAGGCCTGCTCTTAGTCCATTGTCTGCACAACCCATAACTGTGCCTGGGATTGCTCTGACCCAGGTGCAGGACCTTGTACTTGGCCTTACTGAACCTCACAAGGTTTGCTCTTGCCCAACTCTCAAGACTATCAAGGTCCCTCTGGATGGCATCCCTTTATAGTATTTGACAGATATGATCAGACCAACATACTCTGGCCTAGAGCAGCTCATGAGCATCCCACACTGGGGAATACTCAGAGTTTTGAAAGTTAGTTATGTTGCTTTCTGTAAAGAAACAAGAAATTGCCTTTAGTCTTCCTGAAGAGGTTTAAAGTAGAAGACTAGTATGTATTGCAGCATCACTGCTCAACAGCCACACTCCTCAAAAGAGAAACAACCCAAGAGACTGTAAAAGTCCATACAACTCCCTAAATTTTATCATTATATTCTTATGCAAAGGAGAAATTGACCACGTGTGAACTTACACTTGACATGCTAGAAATACCTTAGCCCTTCTTAAACAGAAAAATGTTATGTCTGTTTAGTCAGCCAGAATATCACCAAGTTAGAATAACCACCAGAATAACCACCAAAATAGGTTCAGTTGCCTGCATTTTAAGAACAGGCTCCTTTCACATGCCATATACCGTATAAAGATGTAAGAACACGCTGCTGCTGAAAGGAACAACAAATGCTAAAACCTCACACTCTCCCTAGACCTGCTTGCACAGAAGGCTTGTACTTTTAGGAAGAGTATGGTTTTGTAGTTAGAGAAGAATAATTCCTAATCTCATGCTGAGATAGCACTATTTACCTTGAGAGAGAAAACCACATTTAACTGCTTGTACCAATATACTTAAAGAATCTCAGCAACAGTATAGCAACATGCTGCGGGGAAGCTTCCAAATTTTACTCCTCTTTAGCTTTTTCCAAACCTTAAGTGACATTCTGTCAGGCCTCCATTCTTTTTTATCACGCCACTTTCCTCTCTGGCTTTGGTAAAGCACCAAGCTTTTGCCTCATCAGTGCTAACACTTAGTAACTAGCTGGTTTACATAATGGAAAACAGAGAGAAGACAGTTCCATCATCTCTGTAGCAGATCAGCAGAGATTTATAATTAGGGAAGATAAAATGTTTGGACGAGCACATCCAAACATCCGTGCCAGGTGTAAATGAACTGTAGGTACCCCTTAATTGCAAGCTAGTGTTCAAACTATTTTTGCAGCTGTATAGTCAGACAGCAACCTCTTCAGTGAGATCTTGTCAAGAAGTGTTAAGAAGGAAAATATTCTGACTTGGCTGAAAATAAAGATGTAGCAGGCTAGGTGTAGCTGATGTAGTTATAATATTATTTAATTCTCTGTTATGTGGTTTGTGGATTTTTTTAATCTTGGGGGTTTTTTTGGTTTTTTTTTAAGAGATAGGAGCTTAAGTCTAAAATAGTAAAAAAAACCCCATGTTTTACTTAATCTGAAGGAAGGGAAATACTTACATGGTAAATAAATTCCTGGGCAATCGTATGTCCACCAGATGAAAAGAGCAAAAAGTTGGTAAGAAGATGTGTTATAAGATGCTGGTTACAACACTGCTCTGTATCTGCTATACTGTGTACAGCAGCCTCCAGATCTTTGACAGAAAGGACTTTACAGTTGAAGAGCATCATTAGATGATCGTAGACAGCTTTAGCTTCTACCTGTAGGAAACAATTTCAAAGGATGCAGGATCAAAGAAGAGTAAAGATCATACTTACGGTATTTTTCCTTTGGATTTATTCACTAACAGGAAACTGAATCCTTGGCAAAAGCTACCCAAACATGAAAAGAGTTTGAGTTTGAGCAGGGAGAACAGGGAAGGAAGGGCTGCACACATTTCTTTTACACTGATTCAGGCAGAGGTGGATAGAATGGTTTCTTTAACTTTCTTAGGTCTTGCAAATTAAGCAGGCAGGGCATCGAGCCAGGATTTGACCCTTTTTAATAATAAATGGAAATGGATGAATTCCCTCAGCAGAACACAGTCAGATTTTTGCATTGTGGAAAAAAGAACAGAGACTCCTCAAGGGCTCATTTCAGTTTTGCTGCTACAAATCAATTAAAACCCCATGCAACCTGGCCTCTCCTGATAAAATGTTCTGGTATGAATGCTTTTTTTTACCTTCTTCCTGTGTTGTTTGCAACTTTTATTTTTACCTTTTGAGTTAGCCCATAAAAACTAATTTTTACTGCGAGTAGGAAACAGAAGATTTTTGGCACCTAAACAACTGAAAAAACCCCTATAAGCAACTATTGCAAAAAATCACAACCAAAATTTTGTTTCCTATATTAAAAATAAACCAAACTGGTAGAAAAAAACAAAATCAGTAAGTGCATGAACAGTGGAAAAATACACCACTGCAGATCCAAAGGAAAAAGACACACATTTCTCAACTGTGTTAATGAGGAAAATTTGTTTCAGTCATGCACCTGACTTTGCCCTGCACTATTAACAATTCAACATAAAATAGTCTGAAAAAGCTGCTATTCTTGAATTATGTCACCCACCCTCGGAGACTCAGTGCCAAAGTAACTATGACCAACCTCTAAGATTAGTTCCTCCAGTGTTTCAGAGTCTAAAGGTATAAAGGACTCTAACAAATGATTGAGTAGCAGAACATTCAGTCCTGCACATAGCAGTGAAGACTGGTGAACAGCAAAATTAGCCTCCTTCTTCTTTAAATCAATTTAACTCTATATATTCCACTCTTGCTGATATTCAGCTGCTATCTAAAGTATGCAGCAGGAAGACAAAATGTTAAGTCATGAGTGCATGCCTTTCCACACAAAAATAGGCTGCATGGAAGTCCTCCAGCTTGGCATCTGCCAGAAGTTCCCATCCCATTTTAATCCTTAACTGGTGCAGGGTTGGGGAAGAAAACACTCTATTTAAAAGAACCGAGAGCTAACCTGCCAAACGACAAATTAAAAGAAAAAAGCAAATATCTAACTAAAGGCAGAAGCTTTGCATGAACTGTGGGAATGCTTCTGAAGTAGCCTGACCTGTGGAAAAAATAAGTCTGTCTGGAAGTAACTACAGAAAAGAATTATAATGAACTGAAATATTAGACCTCTGGGAAGAGATGAGTAACTGTGTGGGCTGTCAGTGGAAAAGCTTTTTTCTCACTAGAGTTTGTCATACATTATCATAAAATTACAAACTGATAGAATAGGGTGGACACAGGGAGATAATTTTGTGTATGGGACAATGTGATTTCTTTCTGTGATGCTGGAGTTAGAACGACGATACAGAGATCTGCACCTATAATCCTTCAGTTTTTTATTGCTTGGGTGTTGCCATCTTTCCCAAAACCATTCAACCCCAGTTTCTTCACTGTAGCTCAGCCAACACCCCAGCCCACTCCTAGACTGCAAGAAATTAAAGAGGAAAAATTTTAAGTGACTGGGATGTGAGATTGTGTTTGTAGTGCCATCTGGGTTGCAGGAAGGGAAGAGAGGAAACAGAATGTTGAAGAACATACTGTGGTACATGGACCACTAGATACAAAATGAAAGTAAGATGTTTTCCTAGCATGATATACTGGGCTGCATTTTTAAATCAAACAGAATCTGTTTTAAAATTAAAGAAAACTGGAGCTGCTGCAGACAAATTCTGAATCTGAGCTTTGTAGATCAGATTGCTTAGGTCAGTTCAAACTTGTATAATAGGTCTAAATTAAAGGCTTTCTTGCTATTTGCGTGCATATACAGACACACAGCACTCTTCATGCAGTACAGTGCATGAGGTTAGAACAGTTTCCTTCTGTTAAAAAACTAGCATATGGGGGAATATAATATACTTTTTACAGTTTCATAAATGCAAAATATCAGTTTAGATACATAAGAGAAATCAGAATAGATGTGCAAGGTTAGGATTCATAGTTGTGTTTGAAAAGTATCTTTACTGCTTCAACTGCTGTTGCAATTTCTCTTGTGTTTCCTTATCAGAAGATGCCATAACACAGCAATGCTACACAGTCATTTCAAAAATACCATTGCTAGAGTAGTCTTACCAGGGATCAAAAACACCCAAGTTACCAAAAGAAAGACAAGAAGGTGCTTATCTACACAATATACTTTAAAAAGAGGGAAAAGTTTTATAGATGTCACCAAGTAAATCCACAAAATCATCTTTCAGCTTCTCTACTGGAACACAATTCCCAGGAGAACTTGTAAAGCCAGTACCTTCTCCAGTATTGAACTTTCATTTTTCTGGTGTGCTTTATTTGTTTTATATCAGTAAGTTATAAGCAGACTACTGACATCTCATCGCTGCTTAACATCACTCCATTACGCACCACTGTTTGAGTCCTTTGTTGATTTTCATTTTGAGGACAGTAGTAAAATGCCAGCAGCCACAGCAGAGCATCTGGTTCTACAGCAGCCTTCAGTAATTGTTCTGCAGCAATATCCACCCATTCTCCAAAACGAACAACCAAAAACCAGATTTCAAAAAGGTCAGCAGCAAAACTGGAAAATTACAAAGACAGAATTAAGTATTTTATGTTATTTAACATTTTTAAATGTCTTAAGTTAACTGCAAAGGGTGCTGGCATGCTGGCATGAAAATATAAATCCTGAAACTACTCTTCTGTAGATACAACTTACCTGCAAAACATACAGCCATGTACTATTCTACTGTTTACAGTCATGACCAAAGGAGACACATCCACTGCTACTAAGAGATTAACTCTGTCAGTGGGACAGAACATGACACCAGTTTCTGTGACAAAATATTATGCATTAAATATACATGACATTACACCATTTTCTGTGACAAAACATTACTTATTAAATATATATCACAAAACTAAAATTTATCAACTACTCTCCAGTTGAAGGATTTTCAAAACTTAGAGTAATATCTCAAATGCTGTATTCTAAGATACTGTTGGTTTATATCACCTTCCAGTTTCTTTTTGTTGCTTTCCAGGGTTATTTTCTGGGTTTTGGCAATTCATGAGGAATTACATTTAGATGGACCCAATATAGATTTCTAAGAGATATTCATCTTCTGACTCTTAAAATTCAGATACTCTTTAATGAAAATTTTGAAGGTATTTACATCTGTCTTTCTGCACAAAAAAAAGAAAGATGAGAATGGACCACTGCTCATTGCTACAGTTTCTCACTTGTACTCTCCTGAAGTGTAAACTAAAGAGAAATAACAGGGAGATACAAACCAATGGTAGACATCTCATCTCAAAGCAAAAAGTCAAACTAAATGTGGAAGGAAGGACAGACAGAACTACAGCTGGAAGGAGATTAACAACCAGATATGATTATTTCTGTTAAGCCTGGGAAAAGTTTTAAGCATTATACGTTTTTCTTAAGCTTTACTCCAGGGGACTTCAAGAGCTGCTGTGCCACCCCTTACAAGAAAGGGATCTTACTCCAAAGATCTGAGAAATTTCAGGAGTTGATGAAGTTGTCTGTACCATCACATTATCTGGGGAATGTGACAAGACCATAGTTGGAATATACTGCTTTATATTTAAGACTTTCTGGAAGGGCAGGCTGCACAGATTTATGAAGGAAGGTATGATGTACGCAGATAGTATTCTGCCTGGAGTATACTGGTCACTGATGTTGTCTACAGGTACTCCAGAAATTACTGATCCTGAAAACGGTATTGTCTATGACATACAATCTCAGGGTCTTAATATCCTATTCCTAGGATACAAATCCACCACACTGGTATTTTTGGATAAGCATGTTAATTGACATCAGACATAAGAGGTTGACATAGAGAGAAAATAGAATACTGAGGTGACTGCTATAAAAGTCACCATTGCTGATATTCCACAGCTTTTGGAGGGGCAGCGGGATAGCTCAGAATGCAGTGACGTGTGACAAAATCTGAGATTACAATTCCTTAGCTAAAGGAACAGGATCAGCACTGGTAAAGTCTTTGAAGATACTAGAATCTGGAAATGCAACATTTAAAACCTTTGAAAAAAAAACAAAGAGGTGATTGTGATCTAGGACAACAGACTACTTATCTGACCATAAGTCAATGCTGTGACAATGTAAGTGGATAGGCTAACTTTGAAACCCAGTGATTTACAATCAAAGATGGAATTTAATTAAAAGTACTGAAAACGAGTAACTATATTTAGGGTAATACTGCCAGTATTTAGGACTGTAATTATGCATTGCTCAAAGGGTAAATACAAATCCTTAAATTTTATGCATTAAACATTAACAAGTACTTACCAGAATAGGATTTAATTTGTGACTAGGGAGCCTAAGCACCACTTACAAGGCACCATAACTTTCCTGTACCATCAAAGTGCCCAGTTCAGATTTGCGTACCCTCCACTTCTGTCCTTGCTGCTGTTTCTGCCTGCTCAGAACAGTCAGAACAGTCTCTGACTGTCAGCTGTTCCACCATCACTGCCAAAAGCAGCCCTTCTCTTTCGCTGGGACTTCCCTCGCAAAATGTACATCAGTTGATTTCTGATTTAAAATGTTATATAATATTTACTGTTCACTATATGACTTCATGGAATAACAGTGGCACAGAAGCAATCTGTTGCTTAGAATTACATAGCACCTTGCTGAAAGAGATACACTTGGTGTAAAATAAAACCATTTAAAACAAGGCTATATAAACAGAGAGCACTGATTATAAGAAGCAAGAGGAAACACGGCATAGTGTTATTTTTCACTCCTCTGTTAATCTTACTACAAACAAAGGATGCAGAATCAGGAACAAAGCAATAAAAGAAAATTGTACACAGTTTCCTTGTGAATGTTAGTATTTAAAAACTCAAGCCAGATCCATTTTCTTTTTAACTGAGAGGAGTTTGGTAGAAAACGTAATTGTTCCATGAGTTCTAAAGGAAGTAAGAGAATATTCTGGCAAGTACAATACTATTCAAGCTAGTGTACTATCAAAGCAAGGGAAGAAAAAGACCATATAAGCCAAGAAAGGACTAGGCCACAGAAGGAGAACAGATATGTTTCTATTATTGTAATACAGTATGATGGATAATACTTGTTTTATTTATTTATTCTAAGTTTCAGTTACATGTTTCTTTAAGAAGACAGGGTCAGCTACTGGTCACATTCCAAGGGCAGAAAGGTTTGACAGACTTCAGGAATGAACATGTGAGACGTAGCACTGAACTGCAGTTTATACAGAAAGTGAGAAGCTGCCAGCAAAGAGCTCAGCCTCAGAGGGAACAGCAAAAAACTTCTTCTGCCAGTCATCAACAACATAAAGTCTCCAGGAGTTAACTGAAATCAAGTGTGGATGCAAGTATCAGTCTTCCAGGACACAGGGGGGGAGAGCTGGGTATCTTTTGAAAGTCCATCTGGCTGAAGCAGTCTATGTTTCTATCGAAATATTTCAGGTTTAAAATAAAAATTAAATTAGTTTATTTAAAAGCTGTTTCAACTTTCTTTGGAAAGCTGACTCTTGGAGCAGACCTAAGCAAGTCAGTTCTCATCACACCCGAGACGAAAGAATTACAGGGCAGCAATAGAGAGATGTATCTTTCATCATTCTTTTTGATACAGCCCCAGAGCACCTACTAACGAAGTAGAATTCATGTACCCAAACACTATCATCATTATATCAACTATTCAGGAAAATAAAAGTGAAGGGCCACAGGTCAGAAACATGGGAGGTCAGCTCCAACAGTAATATAACAAGCAGTGATACCACAGTCTAGCAGTCATATTTACCATTAAAAAAAAAAAAAAAAAAATTCAAGAAGTTGGAAGTTTGGATGCTTGCAAACCTGCAAAAAGCAAATACAACTAAAATGGTACTGCTCACAACACGCTCTTTCCAATACTAGCTGCTTTTCTGGTTGGAAGAGTTCTTGTTTGTCAATCCAGAAACGGTTTTAAAAGTTGGGGACAGAAATGGGAGAGCAGGCAAGTAAGCAGTTCTGCTATACAGCTAGTTATTTGCTGAAATTAAAGGAACAAGAAGATTTTATTTCCTCAAAGGCTTATTGGACAGGTCTATAGGTGCTAAAAACTTCAGAAAGTAACCGAAGTCCTATTCTTCAAAACAGATCTCTGAGAATAAGAAGCAAATGATAAAATGTAGCCACTGAAGACTTCAAACGACATGTGTTTTCACAAATTAACATACAAAGGACAAAAAATAAGAAAATATAATACTGTTTACCTAACATTTGCGTCTTCTACCAATGCTCTGAGCATATGTGAAATGTGCTTCAAATGTGCAGACCAGTGTGCAGCTGGCAGCTCTGAGGAGGGAAGATAAACATAAAACTTTAAATTCCATTTTGTCCAGCTAGTGAAATTAACCATATTAATCTATAACTAAAATTTGTGCAACTTGATTCGGTTATCATAAAGCATTTAAAATTTCATTTTGAAATTTCCTAATTTTTAACAATCCTGATTACTGAGGTTCAAAGAAGAATTCATTTACAAAGCTAAGTGATGAAGTACAGCTAGCAATATTCAAATGAGGCTGATTTACCCTTGTGTAAATGCTATCTCAATATATAATCAGTACAGTAACATTGTCAGAGGCTCTTGTACTAGCTGAAATTATTACTCATAAAAAACTGTATCATATTGAACAGTATCATAAAACTGCATCATACTGATCTATAGAAATGGGAAACCTAAAATGTCAGCAGAATTCAAGCTTCAGAGACAATTGGCAAGGCTGTTTCCTATAATATACATATATTTAATTTTCATGACAACTAATATTATAAGAATATTTTATATTTTTACAATCTCAGTAATGTGTTAATTTCTAGAAAATTAAGCACCCTTTCTTTATAATTCACTTCTGGTTTAGTTTTCTTTAAAGTTACAACTGCATTACTGGTACATGAGAATTTGGTTTTTTTCAGGAAAATCTAAAACCTCTCCCAATCAAACCATTAAAAGATTATTATTAAAACTGATAATACAATCTGTTTGAGAAATGGCAAAATTTTTTCTTCCTGCCTTTTAAAGCCATTTGAAGAGGTACATGGATGATGCAGGTTGGCTAATGCTACAAATATTTCATGAAGAAACTTACCTAAAGGACGTCTGAGTAAAGCTGTTACAAGAGGCTGGTGATGGTAAGGAAAATACGCCTTCAGGGGAAATTTATGCTAAGATACAAAATCATTATTTTAAGAGCTTTCAGGTCACTTTTCAAAACAAAACTCACAATGAACAATCTCATCTGAGGTAGTAATCACCAATACAGACTGAAGTAAGAGAACAGAAAAGTAACTCTACGCTTAATTTTAGGATTTTGTATTAAAAAACATGGGGGTAGTTTTAGGAAAAGCTTGCTTAGAAAAAGTACTTATGCATTTTTTAAATATATGCCTTTAAAAAAGAGTTAGACTATGAAGGAAACTACATTTTAATACTCTCAGTCTTTTTCCCTGCAATACCAAGTCTTCAACTCTGAACATGCGGAGAGGTTAAAAGAGACACCAATTTAGTTTAATTTAATTTTCCAGTGTGAACAGGTTCATATTAAACTAAGAGCTAATAACATCTACAATATCCAAGAGTGTGGTGTGGATTACTGCCTTCTATTCAGAAATGCAAACTTAAAGTTCTTAGGGTCTGATTCAGCACAAGGTAGGGTGGTCATACATAACAGACTTATTCTCAGTTTAGCTGGGTATGTAAGACTTGTATACTATGAATATTGTTCCTTGTGTAGTTGAGACTAGCAGCAACACATACCTTTAATCTTTTTGTTCTGCAAATATCTACTTCAGGCTTGTCTAATGTGTGGTATGCATGTGCAAAGTGCAACATGAACTGCCTTTGAGGTGGACTGAAAACTGTTTGAATAGCAATGCCCAGAAGGTGGTGGTCAGTAGCACAAAGTCTAGTTGGAGGCCAGTAACTAGTGGTGTACCACAGGGGTCAATACTGCATTCGATCCTGTTCGACATCTTCATTAATGATCTGGATGAAGTGGCAGAGAGACACCAAACTGGGAGAAGTGGCTGATATGTCAAAGGGTTGTGCTGCCATCCAGAGGAGCCTTGACAGGTTGGAGAAATGGGCTGATAACCCTAACCCTAACCCTAACCCTTCACCTGGAAGGAACCCCAGGCACCAGTACAGGCTGGGAAACTGGAAAGCAGTTTTGCAGAAAAGGACCTGGGAGTCCAGATGGACACCAAACTGAGCTTGAGCCAGCACTGTGCCCTTGCCGCAAAGGCAACAAATTATATCTTGAGCTGCATTGTGCAAAGGATTGCCAGTAGGTCAAGAGAAGTGATCCTTTGCCTCTCCTCAGCACTGGTGAGCAGCCACTCCAGCAGCCAAACACGGAGTACTATGTGCAGTTTTAGGTTCCTTAGTACAAGAGAGATATCAACATACTGGAGAGAGTTCAACAAAGAGCCACCAACCTCAACCTCTATGATTCTGTCATTTCAATCTTCAAATCTCCATACCATTGACCTTAGAACTATCCCATCTCCTTTCTTTAGGAATAATAAAGTATCTAATAAATAGGTCATCTCTTGAAAAACAGACTCTATGGATTTTATATATATATAAGAAACGTGGATTCTATAAAATATAATAATTTCTAAATCCAATGAAGACCATATTTAGTAACTAATTGATTTTGGATATATAGAGGCATGCCTCTTATAAACAAAGACAATGAGACATTCTGTCTGTACTCATTTTTTGTTGCGTAAACAACAATTAATTGAAATTACAGCACACATATATGCAGTACTCTCAGTCAATCACTGGTATGGTAACAGACTACCTGTCAAGTGGAATTAAGCTAATTAAAAATTAATAATCTCTATACTAAAGTATGCATGTAGCCAATTAGTTTGCAGCAAGAATCACCATGAAAACCAGCTCTTGACACAGTTAATAGTAGCCAAGACAGCCCACAACATGAGTTACATATGAAAATATTACTGAAAAGTGAAAACCAGTTTTCAGCATACTGTTTAAGCAAAGGGAAAAAAAAAAAAAAAAAAGCTTCCTATCAAGCAAACACAGTATTTTAGGCAGTTCTTTCCTTACATAACCCGACACAAAGTGCAAAACAAGGTTCAAACAGACAGAATGAGTCTGGATGTAGCTGGTTATAATAACTGTCCTGATGTATAACAGGAAATAAAATTAGAACACTGTCTTAAAATATTTATCTAGTGATTTAAAACAAAATTCCGAGGTGAAAACCAGTGACAATTCTGAAATGATCAAGGGAAAATAATCCTGGAGGACACTAGAGTTTCTATCAACTAAACCTTAAAAATTTAAGTTTATAAATTTATGAGCAAAGTGACCCAAATCTTTTGGTCAGCTGTCACTACAGTAATAAACTTGAAGAAAATCTGCTTGTACAAAACATGGAAAGGATTATCACAACAGTGATCTCGGTACACCCACTCTTAAATTCCTTATTCAATGCCTACAAAAATGGTCATTTTTCCTAAGTAGGTCTAAATCCCATGTTCCATTTATACCTTTTTCATTCTACACAAACATTGATGAAACAATTTAGTTTCTAACCCCTGTAGCACTTTTTCACATTCTTCAGCTTTCCTTCTGCCAAACTTTGTTCTCTTGAAATAGCCTTCAAAGTTATTAGAAAAGACAGCTGTTTCTGACAGCTGTCACACTGCAATAGAGAGTCATACTCTTCTTCCCTTGCAAACCTGTGCAACTGCCAGACACGACCTGGCTATTTTGAAAATTTTGGGGACAAATCTGCTTGCCCAGCCTTTTTTCAATTAATTGTACTATAAATTCCTATGATCTTAGATGATTCAGCCAGAACCCTCTTCATCTTCTCTTATTAATGGTTTTACCATTCCTCTGTGAAATGCTAATGGAGAATATTATGTTCTGTCAAGGGCATCCAGTTACCACAAAGACGAGTGCCTTACGAATAGATTTAATATTGGTATGACAAAAAAAAATGTGATTTGAGTGATTGAAACAAAGTTAAGGAAGCAGTCCGTGACTGCATTTTTCTAAGCCAGCTCTAGTTAACATTACATCTGACTCACAAACTGAAAAAAAGGATTTAACAATCTAAGATAATATCTTAATTAGAGCCTATGAATTAAACTGTACACAAGTTAAATAGAGGAAACTTAACATTTAATAACACTTCAAAAAAAGTGGGCAATAGTCCACATTGCAATGCCAACAAGTGAAGGACTTACACCCTGAAACAAATGTATCACCTGCCCAACAGGATTGGCTTTTGGGTGTCTGATGAGCATGGAATCTTTACATGTGTTTTTCCACATAGTGTGATGCTATCATGCAGCCAGGGTGGCATAAAATTAACATACACAGCACCTGCATGTGAAGCAAGACAGCAGTACTTTCATCGTTACTACATATTGTCTGAAGCTAGAAATCAGATTCAATCACACCACCTACTATAGGATAATGCATCACGAGTTCCAAGAAATCCCAAAATTTTCTTAACTACTATCTCCCTAAACAGATGCAAAAATCAAAGGAACTGGAAATTTTCTGAAGTCTAAAGTGAAATTATTAAAAGATATGACACTTTTCAAACGTATGAATTTGAGTTAAACCATCAAACAAAATTGTCAGAATGTGAAGGGACAGTGTGATTTGGGAGCCTAAAAAGAAGTTTCCAACCTGTTGACAAGACTTTTTCATATCTCAATTTCAAAATTTAAAAATGAGAAGCTGATCCTGCTCTTACTTAGATTAATACGTACAAAAATAATTCTACTTATTTCAGTAAGTGCTACATAGAAATCTGTGCAGAAGAAGAGACATTAAGCTGGGATACCTGAATCTTTATGCTGAGGAAAAACTTCTGAAAGCAAATAGTAAAGACCAGGAACTGAAGCCAGTTTGTACTGTGTCTTTTACCTTCCGAACAGACAAATCTGACTATCTAGTATTCTACTTACAATTATTTTGAGAAATGAGGATGACATTATTATCTCTGTTTCACTTATCAGAAACCCTGCTACTGCAAAAATAAAATGTGCTAAAGTTTTTCATCCTTTCTATAAAAGACAGATGATCCCAATCATGTTCACTATATAGAGAGAAACTTAACCAGCAGGTGAACTGTCCTGTGAAAATCACAGTTTAGGTAGCAGGATCACTCCAGGGTGAAGTCAGATAAATTGCTCTCACATCTTTGTTTCATACTACAATTTTATTCACAGGTGAAAATGTTTGAACTGAACCTTGGCATAAACATACAGCCATAGGGAGATGCTATTACTTAGCTAATTATATTCAGTCACCATTCTTAAGAGCAAAATTGTTCTTTGTAAAATTTTCTGTCTTCTTACTGAAAAGAAACATTTAGAAATAGATCTTAACTAACCTGCTTGTTTTCACTCCAATGAACCTGAAGGAAAAGCTGTGTAAACACCTGTATTATGGTCATAACTTCTGGAGTTCCATCAGTTTCCAGCAATGCATTCCTAAGCATAGAGAAGTTAGATTATGACAGATCAGATAATGAGTCTGCCTGTCACACCACTGTTAACTGAAATGAAGAATAAAAAAGGTACATTGCTTGTATGCTGTAGATGCAAGCTGTATCTGAGCTCATTATGCCTGACAAGTACTAACTTTGCAGGCTTTTTAAATTCTATTTTATTTAAAGAAACCCCATTCCCTCCCACTCCCCTCCACTCCCATACACAGCTACTATCCTATCAATAGGGAAAGACATATAAAATTAAAAAAAAGAGATTATCACAACTTTATTAGCAAAATTTGGCATCAGAGCATTCTTACTGGGTTCAGATTAACTATTTCCATGTCTACAGTTAAGCATACTCCAGTGTTTTGTGGGATTGCTTCCCATAGGCTGTCTCAAATTAGAGAGAAAGTACAATCTCATACAATCTCCTGGGGTATGGTACCTGGAGAACAAAACCAAATCAACGAAAAAAAAAACCCAAAGCAACCCAACCAAAACCCAAACAAACAAAGAAAATATCTTGACTTAAACTGTAAAATGTAACACTCCTACTGGAGCCAGGGAAACTAGCAAGAAAAGTTGTTGATCATATTCACAAGTTACATATTTAGAAAACTATAAAAAGACACTGAAATATTAAACAATACAGTTGCTGTTCAACTGCTGTGACTCCATAGTGATCATTAAGCAATGAATTAGCAGCACAAACAGAAATGAGTGTATGCCAAAGGTGCACTTTAGATCAGTCCTTGCTACAGATTTTACCAATGCATTTCAATGTGCTTTCAATGATGAAATCATAAAATCTGCTGTGGAGGTTCATAAAGGTGAAAGCTTTAACTGGCCTTCGACAGGACATAATGTAATCTTGAGCAAATGGAGCAGAAAAACACATGGGCAGCAAAGCATAAAAATCTAACTCCATAATGTTCTAAAAGGCAAGAACAGCTAACATTACTGTAACAGAGAAATTTCACACAACTACTACAAGCAAATATAATCACTAACATAAGCACAAAAACCAGTATACAGAAACTCAAGATAGTCTAGGTGTATGGACTTCTGTATAGCTGCACATAGCAACAAAATAAACCTCTACATGGGATATAAAACCAAAAGTTTTTATATCCCAAGCAGATAAAACAATACTAAGATAAAACAGTACAGCACAATCAACTTCAAGGAAAAACATGCAAATACCAGGAAAAGTTATCCCTGGAAGAGACAGAATGCTTAGACTTGTACTTCTAACATAAGTACTCCCAAAATAAAAGGAGCATTTTGCCAGCTGTAGAAATTCAACACACTTTCCAAGCAATGAAATCGAGGTTCTTTGTCAGCAGCATTCTAAAATATAACATGACTAAATCTTAAATAGTATTTTAATGTCTACACATCTCTTCATAACAGCTGAAAGGAAGTTGTGGAATGCCTGACCCCTGGAAGCATCCCAGGCCAGGTTAGATGAAGCTTTGAGCAACCTGGGCTAGTGGAAGTTGTCCCTGAAGGTTGAAGGAGGTGATCCTGTCCCTCTACTCCGCTCTTGTGAGACTCCACTTGCAGTATTTCATACAATTCTGGTGTCTCCAACATTAAGAAGGACAAGGAGTTGTTGGAGCAAGTACAGAGGAAGTCACGAGAATGATCAGGGGGCTGAAGCAGCTCCCGTATGAAAACAGACTGAGAAAGTTGGGGCTGTTCAGCCTGGAGAAGATGCATGGAGACCTCAGAGCAGCCTCCAGTATCTGAAAAGGGCCTACAGGAATGCCGGAGGGGGACTTTTCATCAAGGACTGTAGCAACAGGACAAGGGGTGATGAGTTTAAACGTAAACAGGGGAAGTTCAGGTCAGATATAAGGAAGAAGTTCTTTACTGTAAGGGTGGTGAGGCACTGGAATGGGCTGCCGAGGGAAGTTGAGAATGCTCCATCCCTGGCAGTGTTCAAGGCCAGGTTGGAGAGAGCCTTAGGCAACATGGTCTAGTGTGCAGGCATCCCTGCCCATAGCAGGGGGGGTGGAATTAGATGATCTTAAGGTCCTTTCCAATCCTAACCATTACATGACTCTGTGATCTGAGAAACATCTCATCCATTTCTACCAAATTGAAAGGGGGGGAAAGAGTTAATGTAGATTCATGTTAATTTTAGAAAATATTTTAAGTACCATGCCCCTACATAAGTCAAGAAACTTGAACAAAATTTGCCACTCTATACCATACAGCCTCCAGCCTAAGACATTAGTAGAAGTCTGCTAAAGTCACATCAGTTTTCATATGCACCCATCTTTGGGAAATACCCTGGTCTCAACTATTCAGAAAATGTTAGCTGTGATGAGACACCGGGCTGCAGCAGCAGAAAGGACTGCCACAGCAGTAGCTGCCAAGTGGTTCCACTCTCAAGCACAACAGTCTACAGTTTTTGCAGCAAAGACACTTCTATTTTGGCTGCACAAACCTAAACATGTACACAGACACACAAAAAACACAAACGTGTTTTTTCCTAAGAAGGAAAACACTTGATGCACAAAGTTCACTCACTAAATCTACTTTTATCTAAACAGTAATACTGATAACCCTGGCAGTAGGTCTACTTCAGCAAAAGGATAAAATAAGTCATAAGGTGAAGTGAAGAAGCCACTGAAAACTGAGTACAAAGTATTGGAAGCCCTCATGTGGCAAATACATAATGTAAAAGGGCTACACTGTAAATGCAAATGCTTTACCTAAGTTCCATTTTCATGCTGGCATGGGCCAAACCTTTTCAGAATTTACAAATTTCACCTTAATATCATATTTCAACCACAAATATCTACTGAAGTACAAAATAAATTTTAAATTTTAAAGGCTAAAATAATATCATTATTATACCTTTTACGTAAAGTTCACAATATTTTTAACATTTTTCAATATTTGCAGCATACTACATGGAAGGCAACATTAAGGCATACAGATAAAGACAGCCTGAAATTACATTATATCCCAGGTTATAATACTCCTTCTTGTAATGAAGAAAACCTCAGTGTTTAAACTGATCATTTGAAATGATTTCCACTATAACTTCAAGACTTACTTGAAAATTTCATTAACAATTCTGAAAATGGCAGGATGGCTTGCTGCTTGTGGCTGTTAGCAAACAAATGAAAGAAATTTAGACATTAGTAAGAAACAACTCAAACAACTGCCACTGTATTATTTACATGTTATTATTTACCCTGTATTATTTAACTCATGAATACTATTACAAAGCAATTATTAAACTCTAATTCTCAGATTAACTCATACTAAACCCTCAGATTTTCTTAGTATTAGGTTCTTCAAAATAACTATGTCATGGAACAAGATCCATAGTGATAGCAGGTAGGTCAAACAGCTGGTAAATGCGAACACCTGGGATATCAAGCTGTTTATGACAACAATCGCTAACAATACTAAAGGTGACAGAGAGAACAGGTTGGTACACACAATTGCAAGAGGCAAGAGGTACAGAGCAGATTTACAAACAGCTTTTCTTTTTCTTCACAGACAATCCCTTTTGGAAGTGCTTTGAGATTTTTGCTACATCTTCAAAATTAAATTCCAGAAAATAAATTTATTTTATCACCTTTGTCTTTAATACTACCACACACATTTTAGTTGAAGACATTTTTTCAGTGTTATCTTCTGTGAATTTCAGAGTTGCTAGTGCAAGCTAAATATCTCAGCACATCAAAACATATTTTTTTTCTAAACAACTGACGTTTTTTATCACACTACCACAACAAAAGACTGGTTTTTAAGTTATTATATTAAGCATGCACTAATACACATACTACTTTCTAATTCCATATTCTTAAGTTCTAAGATGTATTAGACTTCTACAGAGTGCCAAGAACAATAAACTACTTACACATTCCCCAAAGTATATTTTTCCTAACTTAAAAAACAATTCCACACTATGTGCTTCTCAAGTTAACACCTGAAGACTTGATAAAAATACAGTTCTTGAACAATCCCAAGTAAGGCACATTTAACAAAATGAATTCTTTAAGCTTTATCATGCATGGAAGGAAGAGCGTTTATAAATGTCATTTATTTTAACAGCCTTATGTACCTGACACAATACTGAAAAAAAACCAACTTCTATAAGTTGTTTCAAGCTAAAAAGCACTAGTAGATTTTTTTTTTTTCCTGCACACAGGCCGAATGATGAATTTACTCTATATGTTCCCTATATGATAATCAGAAATGAAGAGACAACATTTAACACAGCCTGTCTAGAAAAAGTCCTTGCTTCTCACAGCTGTCTTTGCCATACTGCAAACATTGCATGGCACCTCATTTTCACGTTTTACCACTCTTCTTGTTTGTCACATGGCTGTAGCTAAGCTGTCCTGTTGAACGTGTGCCATCTAGTGCTCGAGAGCATTTACAGCCGCTTTTTTTGACGTGGAGAGCAGCATGCATCTTTTTGCAAGGCTGGTCTCCAAACTTCCACGGCTAGGAGAAGGGGGAAAAAAACTGTCTGGATGAGACAAAAGAGAGACACGTTCACCTTTTTCTTTTTTTTTTTTTTTTTTTTTTTAATTGAAAAAAAATGAGAACTTGGGCTAGACAGCCTCCAGAGATATCCTGAACCCCAGCCACTTCGCAGTTTGAGTTATCCCACCTACTTTTGTACACACTTCTGTGATGAGGTACCAACACGCTGTTGTTAAGATATACTGAACATAAACTAGACAGAGTCCATCTGCACAGTGCCACACATATTAAGATCAAATCTTCTGAACAAGACCAAAATAAATGCACTGTATGCAACAATGAAAAACTCTCTACCCTTTCCTGTCAGACAGCAGGAAAGTCACTGCAGTACTCACTACAAGAAGCCACAGTTAATAGCTCCTAGTATTTATTCTACACTACTGAAATCAGTATGAATTTCATCAGTGGTATTCAAAAGGAAAAACAAAAACCAATCAACCAAACGAACCCACCCCCCAAAAACTCCCACTGTTATCTAATGCCATGAGATTTTGATCAACGGACTGCATGGAATTAATTTGAAAGCACTCTAAGTAAGAATGCTATCACAGTGCAACAGGCTCCAAAGCACTCTGAAGATGCGCCTGTTGCATAGCACGGCTTGAGCAGCCAGCACAATTCTTCTGCATCCAACAGCAGTTCTGGAGTTTGGGTGGGACTACCACTTTCAGAAGGGATTCTCATAGCATTTTCAATTACTGACATTACCTCCTTATTTTTTCAAAATAAAAGGCATTTTATATTTCAATAATCTTGTCTGTGACTATGCAGTATTTTTCGCAGAAAGCTCAGAAAACCAAACATTTTCTAGGAGCTTGTCACTTTTAAAACTTGCAACATACATGCACTAAATATGCAAAACATGCACTAAGCCAAAAAGATTCAAAAGCAAGGAACTGGAGCTACATGTGTGATACTACAATCATGTATTTTAAGAGTGTGTGCCCCTTCAGGAAAAAAAGAAACCAAAAACAACACTGGGATTTTTGAAAGAAATAAACCATCTGAAAGCAGGGCATTATACTCTTAACATAAACCATTACAAACACAAGTTGCATAGAACTTCACTACTCTTGTATTCATATTATCAGAAAGAAGAATCATAAACCAGTAATTTATAATACAAAGCCAGAACTGAATACAGAAATAATAAAAATGCAGTTGTATCTACAGGAGCAAGTAAATGGCACAAAGAAGAACAGACTAATAATCATACAGTGCATTTTATTCACATCATAGAATGCTCTCTCAAGCAACCACAAGTAAGAGTAAACATAAGATCCTGTGCTCAGTATCACACAACAACTGATTAGAGGTAGCACACTACAAACACCAGTTCTTTTGACTTCCAGACTCACACGTACTTCATTCTTTTCTCATACCAAGTGCCGAATGCATTTTATTTTGAAGCATGCACTTACTTTGAACCACAAACATCTCTCCACTGAGATTTAAAAAGCTCCTGAATTCACCAACACGATGAACAAATTAGTGTGCACCATTTCAAAAAATCTACCATACCACAGGTGATACATAAGAAAGGTAATACTGTGGGAACTAATCGTAACCTAGCTGGAATGTATTGTAACAAGAAAAGCTTCTCCTTTTCCCTCTCTGTCCTTCTTCCTTTTTCCCTTGTTAATGCCTGTTTCATCAGCACAGTTCCCAATGAATGGAACCAGCCAGATTCAAAATTTGGGGATAAGGCACAGCAAAAGGTCAGTGCAAGGGCATGGGAACCAGAGCAGTCTCGAGTGTGGTATCCTGTCAGGCAACACAGGAGTCACCGTATCACCCACTAAAACTGTATTTGCTCTATAATGCTGGCAAAAAAATACAGCAAGGGAGACCCCGCAGAGAGAGTTTTAACTGCAGAGTGTAATACGATTTCAGTGCTGGGCTGGACTTCGGAATGCTGGTAACATGGAAAAACACAACACAGCAATAACAGTTGGTTTATAAGGAGAAGATGGCCAATTTTACTCCCTATCACCCTATTGCACTTTTCTTGCACAGTAACTTTGAAATAAATAAAACCACTTTGGAAAGCTGTCTAAGAACTGAACACAAACTATAATTGATACTGATCCATTCACATTACTTTTTACATACGTGTGCTTTAAAAATGTGTTTATATACACATCCATGCATTTCTGGTAAAGCATATAATTAGAGTAGTGTATTTATTCAGATTTTAGTTGATAACACACAGACACACAGACACACAGACACACACACAAACCTTGAAGTTACTTCAGAAAAGAAGACATCCACTCACCCACCAAATTCTAAGAAGCTAAAAAACTATTTGTGATGGCCATTTCACTTGGTTTTATTACTTCTGAGTAACTACAGAATTTCCAATATTAATTCCAGTTTAGGTCCAAACCACGAGCCTAACAGCATACCATATAATATACAAATTAGTGGGCCATCACACTACAATTACTCTTGGATTAAAAATGTAAGAGCAGTGCATATCAAGTTTCTTGCACAATAGAAGTGTGGTGGTTTACAACTACCTGGGTACCATAGACCTCTATGAGGTTTGCATACAGGTTGGTTACTGTATCAAAATATCTTAATTTGCTAAATTACTCTGCTAATGAAATTATGAAAGAGCTCATTGTAATTCCATTCTTATTATATACTATAACCAAGTCACTAACATATTTGTGCCTATTTGTGCCCTAGAAGTTTTCCTCCAAATAGAAAAAAAAATAAATTATAAATCAAATTTTGCCTTTTTATTACCATATCCGTAAGGCAAACAGATGTCAAATCCTACAAATAATCCAACTGCCAAAAGTGCACATCCACATTCCCAAATAAATATTCAGATATCTTTCTAGCAGGCTAAATTAATCATACTCCAGGCTTCAAAGTGCTGACTGATCTGATGTCACACAAGCACCCTTATAGTACCATGTATAAGCTGCACAACATATTACATATTTGATAACATAATTTCTGGATCAATCTTTTTTCTTCTATACTGCCCTTCTGAAGCTTCTAATCCTTTTTTTTTTTTTAATTGGTATGCCATCTCCTTTGTATGCATTCTCACTCCTATCAATGCCTATCAACCAGCAATATCCATCTTTCAACTGCTCTGTTCTTTTAGCCTCCATTCATTCCACTCCTTGTCCACAGGATGTCCTCTCTAAACCAGCATTCAAAGTTGCTGCACTGGTCTTTCCACTCTGTGGATATCTTATTTTGAAAGCAGCCTTTGGAACGGACGTAACTAAGGATGTCCTAAATGTGGCAGCACAGTAATACTCCATTCTTTTCGGAGATCAGGATGTGAATACAAGGCAAATGTGAACATTGTTATAGAAACAACAATAAACCAATAACTAAAACAAAGATTTTACTTTTTTTTATGTATAACTGAAATTTTTCTGTTTTTTTTTCTTTAGCTGTATTCAACTCACAGTGTATCTGATAGAGAAAAATGAAGCCTTGTATACAGCTCTACCTTCTAGAATACGTAAATCCCCAGATGATGTACAAAGTGCTGTTGATGCCAAGCATTTATGACATTTGAAAGTATAGTAATGGATTCCTAAAATGGAAATTTGCAGATTCAATTAAAAAATTAAGAATATTTAAACCCATTATTCTTTTCCTGTCTACAGTGCATACTCTGTAAGCAGTTTCATAGGCTGAAGATAGATACTGCATGCCATTTTTTAGTTCAATTTTATGAAATATGTAATTCAAGTGCACAGCACACATGCTATTTCACACCATCATAAACAATTATATTTTCTGCTGCAAATTAGCTCATTATTTTGGAAAAGGTATTGTGTCATGTTTTCTCATACAAAAGATTTTTAGAGCACTGCATAAACTACATTCAAAAATGTATTAGTTTAGCAAATGTTTTGTACTAAGAATTTTGATCACATTTGCAAACAAAACCAAACAAGTAGTCTATAATAAAATAACATACAAGAATTTCAACTGTTTAAACTGCTAAACTCCCATGAGCATGAAGATTGAAGAAACAACAGTTTTAAATCCTTCCTGGCCAAAGTTTACAATTTTTTACAAGTGCCGTGTACCTACCCCCACCAGTCAGATTCTTTCTTCTTCATCCATTCTTCATCACTGGATGAAATCTTTTTTCTCTTCCACCAATTCAGTGTAAAACTAAATATTTAGTGACATTTTTAAGACTCCAGATTTGCCTTTGTATTACCAAGCTATATGCCAAATGACAGCTATTTCTCCCAAATACGCTGACAAATTTGAAACGCTCTGTTACTTCTGAAGCATGACAGAGCAGTATCAAAGGTACTACAGGTTGCACATACCAGTAATGAGTCTTTCATGACACAAGCCACTTCCTCCAGTGAATTCAACTGCATGGAAACCAGCTGGTCTAAAAGATACAATGTGGCTTTTTCAAGGCTTGGTAAGTGACGAAGCCACAGGCTGAAGACAGCAGCTTCAGGGAGGGAGATCTTCTTCCTGGGTTAGAGAGAAAAATACCGGTTTTCTCTGGAAAACTGAAAGAAGACAAAAATGTATGGTTTTGTTCATTTTGTTTCAAAGCACATTGGAGAAAAAGAAGACGCAAGAGAGAGAAAATCCTGTTTACACTACTCTGTTCAGTATATAATGGCAAAGAATGACAGGGGACCACCAACATCTACAAATGAAACCTTACCACATGTCTTTAAAACAAAAAAAATTGATTACAATGGATGCCAGCAAATGGAAACAGAAAGTTTAAGTCTGAAGTTCCCTTCCCCTCTAGGGAAAGGTCCTGTTCCACACCTGCGCTCTTCCAAACCCAGTCTGCTTCCTGGAGACCAGTCTGCTCAGGAAGTGCCATCACCTGACAGATAAATAGGAAGACCCTGGATAGTGTGATTGCTGTCCAAATCAAAGCATTATCTGTCTTTGCAGAGAAAAAAGGAAAAAAAACAAATGAGGTAGAGGCCACTAAGTCTTCAGCCCACCAACATGGTCCAGAGCCATTTAGAAGATATATGGTTAAGCAGGTAGTTGTTGCTTCACCTGAAGCCTTCAGTTAGTGCTGTATCACTAGGAAATAAAAGGCACAGTTTATTTTGAGACAACACTGTAACTTGTGGACCAGCACAATTCAGAATACACCAAAGTAACCACCCAAGAGAAAAAGCTATCACAGCAAAAAACATCCTGGAAATTTTTTTGTAGCTATCATGATAGTTGCAAATTAAAATGTTAAAAACAAACAAAACAATAAACAAAAAGAAATATGTGCCTTGGTCTTAAATCAAGTTAAGATTGGAAAAAATTAAAATTACACTGGAGAGTACATGCAAACTGAAGTTTCTGATAAGAAAGATTAATCAACATCTTGGGATCCATTTTTGAGATATGTATTTTGCATTATATTCATTTAAATATCAGCCCTCACAGCTTCTCTGACTGCCCTTGCAGATGGCCCCACCAGGACTCAGTTCTGTGGAGCGCTGCAAGTCCCAGGGCCTAATATCCCTACTTTTTTGAGCAGAATTCACCCATGTTCATAAGGAAAACGAGTGTTCAGGACACAATGACAGAGTTAGGGAACACAGAATTCAACTGTTAAAGCAGAGAAAGAAAAAAAAGCAACCAAGCACTTTCATGATAAGATCACATCAGCGTCAGTGACAGGCCAGGAGTATACCATGAAAAGCATGCATAAGCCTATATTGGCTCTCACAGAAACCATACATTTCTGTCAAGGGCCCTTAAAGAATCACTTAGTCAAGAGCCATGTGAACTGAATAATTTGGGCTCACTGTGATAAATAAGTAGCCCTGATGTTAAGGAAAGGGATGATTATTTCAGTCAGAAGAACATTTTCTGACCACCTAAAGGATTCATACTCTCATCACGAAGTGGCAAAAGTATGTCATGATGGACTGCCCATTGGCTTACTGACATCTGTATAGATCACCTGTGCTGAACCTGTAAACTTGCTTGGAAAGTTTTCCAAACTGTGTTACTGTTTGTGCAACGAGTCCAGTCTGAAGCCACAAAAGGTGAAAAACTGAAAGATAGTTCTCTTTTTTTTGGGATATGTTTTTCACTACAGACCTTCACATTCCTTTTCCACATATACTCCTCAACTTCGAGTAACGTGTACAAATTAATAATTGTGCTTTTTCACTAATTATTGATTTTTGCTGGATTCCTCAGAGGAGCGATATAACAATTTTCATCAGAACATCTTAGAAATTACAATGTTGAGTGCAGAGAAAGCAATTAAAACTTTGGTTAAAATGGAGACAAATGGATAACTGAAGTGTTCACACAGGACCTTCTCTAATATTAAAAAAATAAATACATCTGTACAATACAGCTATAATTTGAATAAACCAACTCTCAACCAGAAGTAGGCTGTGCTTTCCCTGTCTTTCCTTCCCTGGAATAGATAATTTGCTGATGCAGCTTCACTCAACTAGTTTTCATCAGCAGACTGTTTTATCAAAACAGTGGGTTTAGTGGGAGCAAAATAAGCAAAGTTATATTTCAAAAATTGCTCCTCTCAGACTCATTAAAAATTATCTGCTGAAAACCAGGAGAATTCAAAATCTTGAAAAAAAATTTCCGAGGAAAAAAAAAAAAAAGATAAATATAGAAGCACCGAAACATAAGAACGTATCTTGTGCCCAGAAAAACAAAGGTAGCTCTCAAAATACCAAGCTAAGAATGCTGATAGATTTATGTGAAAGGTAAATCACACTTCTGTGAAAAGCAACCAGGTCTTGCACAAAATTCTTAAAATTAACTGAAGACTTTAACCTCTGTTTTTCAGAAAAGGTGGGACAAAGTTCCAGTCAATATCTGAAGCTGTTATTCCACAGTTTTCACATCAACAACAAAAAACTGCTTTGGCCAACAACGTAAGCTCTGCTATTCAACTGCGGAAGGAGTACAGTGCATCCAGCATACAAAAACAGAGAAAAGCCATTTAATTGAATTAATAATGTTTAGGAAAAGAGCACAAAAAGCATACAGACCATGCTACTTACTTTAAAAAGGCCTCATTCACAGCCTCCAAAAACTCTGAACTGAGAATTTCTTTTGTTGCACCTCCATGGTAAAGAAGGAGAGTTTCCAGCAGTGGAGTTAGATCAGGCAAAGTAATAAGAGGGAGGCAGAAAAGGGACACAGCATTCACATGACTGGCTGAAACTCTGAGGGAAAAATAAATACAGTTCGTGTTTCAGAAAAGTCAAAACTTCAATTTCTAAAATAGTAAGGTAAAAGAAGATTAAATTATTTACAGAAGGTTACATGTAAGAGAAAAAATACTTATTTGAATGACTGCTGACATGTCATTACATATTGTCTCAAAAATCTCAAGAAATCAGATAAATTTTTTATATTTTATTGCTCAAGGCAAACCATCTGAGGAATATCACCCCAATTCTGAAGCGCAGCCAGTTGCATTCACTCAGCAATAATACCCTTCCTAGGAGGGAATACTTTGTCTTTTTCAAGATCAGCAAAGCACAGATTAAGACTATAGATTCACAGCTCCCATGTTGGTTTGCTAGACACTCACAAAAGATCACCTAGCTGCTTTTAAGGCCTCCTTTTGTTTCCTTCACCTTTATCCTCTCAACAGAGACAACTTCTATGAACCAAACAGTACGACTGCTGTTGTCTTCACGTGCTCAGTTGAAAAGTTTTTGTCTTAACAAGTCTACAGTTGAAGGAATGTTTAAGACTTTTGGATCTTCAGATACCAACCACTCACTTGACCTCAACACTTAAACTACATGCTTGGAAATCATTAAAGACAGTGGAACCTGGAACATAAATAAAACATGGAACCTTTGGAACATAAACAAAAGGAAAATAGCACACAATGCAAGACGTAACATTTGCAAAAGGAAATCACAAGTTTCACAAAGCATACATATTTTCCAGCACATGAAATTGCAGATTTTTATAAATGTAGTTTTGAGGCAGAATTTATACTACAGGCTGCTGTGAATAAGAGCTAACTCTATGGCTATACATGTATTAAACCTACTCCCAAATAGATGTTGCCTAATGGCATATCCTGACAGAAGTGCTATGATTTGTGGACACGGGGTACCACAGTGGTTCTCACAGTGAGAGAAATAAAACATGACACATTTGCAAAGATTCAAATTTCTGAGTGAGCACCTAACCAAATATGTGCTTAAGGTTTGTTACACTAAAATACCTTGAGATGCAATTTTACTATCAGAAATGTTTTGGTACAAATTGCAATTATTAGGCTGGTATTTAAAGTGCAGTAGTTATTTTTTCCAGGATTTACATGTAAAGTTCACAGACCAGAGACTTTAAATCAGTCCCCTTTACAAAATTCTATTTCCTTATCCATGTTTAGCAAACTTAAGCAGCTTCCCTCACTCAGAAGAAAAAACTTGCAAAGGCAATTTTCTTCTTCTACATAATCTTCCAAATATGTTCTTGGAGAATACTGCACAGTGCATTTCACTGTGTGCAGTGGACCTGCACAAACACTGTCATCTGTGTTGCTGTGAGCATCGCTCAGTGGAGAAAGGAAACAATGTATACCTCTAACTGCAAACTACCTTTGTCTGCAACTTGAATAAACAGCCATCTCATAACTCCTATGCTGAAAAATCAACCCAAGTTCAAAGTTTTCCTTTTCTCATTGCAGAAATCAGATTTTTCTCTTGCCAACAGTCTCACCAGCTTTCACTTCAAACTTCTTCATCCTACTTTATGATGAGAAAATGAACATGATCTGGCTTCAGTGTGCACTCGCAGCCCAGAAAGCCAACCATACCCTGGGCTGCATCAAAAGCAGGTCGAGGGAGGTGATCCTGCCCCTCTACTCTACTCTTGTAAGACCTCACTTGGAGTACTGTGTGCAGTTCTGGTATCCTCAACATAAAAAGGACATGGAACTGTTGGAACAAGTCCAGAGGAGGGCCACGCGGATGATCAGGGGACTGCAGTACCTCCTGTATGAAGATAGGATGAGAAAGTTGGAGCTGTTCAGCCTGGAGAAGAGAAGGTTGTGTGGAGACCTCATAGCAGCCTTCCAATATCTGAAGGGGGCCTATAAAGATACCAAAGAGGGACTCCTCATCAGGGATTGTAGCAGTCAGACAAGTGGCAATAGGTTCAAACTAGAATAGGGAAGATTCAGGTTAGATATAGGAAGAAGTTCTTTACTGTGAGGGTGGTGAGACACTGGAATGGGTTGCCCAAAGAAGTGGTAAATGCCCCATCCCTAGCTGTGTTCAAGGCCAGGCTGGATGGGACTTTGAGCAACCTGATCTAGTGAAAGATGTTGCTGCCTGCAGCAGAGGAGTTAGGCTAGATGATCTTTGAAGGTCCCTTCCAAACCAAACCATTCTAAGTCTCTCAGACCATTCTATAAACTCTCATGTGAAGCACATCTTAACAAGCTTGTCGACGCCTGCAGTTATCCACATATATATCAAAATCTTTCCAGCCAAAGCCTAAGTTGCCCAAGACTGGGCCTCACTGAACCATAATGATCGAAACTAAAATATATCAAAATGGTGTTTAGATAACACCTACCTTCCCTGAATATTAAGACCATTGAACTGATTTCCTCTGAGTTCTGTTACTAATGAAAAGACCATCTGTTAAATAAAAAAAAATAAATTATACATACACTTCAAATAAGCAGACATTAGTTCCATGGTTCTCTGTGTGAGTGACCTACTGTCGAAGAAGTTATTAACTTTCTCTATTCACTTAGCTTTATTTTTAATTGTGGAGTTTTTTCATTTTATTATTTATGCCAAAATAAAGCTGTTCAGATCACTGAATAAACTACACTGCAAAGCGTTTCTGAACACACGGTATATACCCTCCACATCTGAAAAGTAAGAAGCTGTTTGCTTTAGGTCTGCTTCCCCAAGAGTTAAAGCAAAATTTCAGAGAAGCATTACTAACAATTTTTATATGCTTTATGTAATTTAAGTCAACATACTATGAAATATTATCCCCATTATTTTTACAAATTAAATGTAAAAGACACTTCTCCCAAGATGTAGGGTTCATATACCATTTTAAATGCAGTTCATACAGTCAAAAATAATCTCAAAAAGTTACATTCTAATATACAAAATAATATATATAATTTGAACTTCACAGAGAAAAACATTGACAGGGCAGATTTTTTTTTTGTTATAACACAACAGCAACAGGAATTTTGTTTTTATGAACCTCTAATACAGTATCATTTAGTAACATTTTTCTCATTTGTCCAGAGATCTCCCGCTTCATTTTTTCCCTTAAAAGGCTGTAAAAGTAACTGAGGTAAGAAAAGATAAACAAAATTCAGACCATGTTCCTTATCACAATGACAGCTCCACCTACGTGCTTATAAACTGGTGATTTATTATTAACAAAATCTCAATTGCACAAAATACTTACATTTTTAACTAAGTGACAATAGTAATCTGCTGATGTGTAGCCAAGGGTTGATATGAATGTACTGGTTGCAGCTTCATTACTTTCCCACTTAGAAGAAGAAAGGAGATGGCACAGCAAACTCTGTGAGAAATAAACAGAAGTGCAATGAAAAAATTATTAGTCTACAATATGCTGTGGAAAAGAACTCACTGCTATTGGACTATATTGGACTGCTATTGCGGTAAGATCTTTTGGTCAGTTGAGGCCATTTTACACCATCAACAGAAAAGAGAAAGGAGCTCCCATCAACCATAATGAAAATGCTACAAGCTGCTATGCTACAGTCAAACATGGGTTCACGCACCACAAGATTTCAGTAACTGTGCAATAGCAATGGAGGCCATCCATGTCAAAAACAGATAGACCTTAGGTAGGTTTCAGTTCTTCGGGAGGAATTTCAGTTTGGTGTCATCTGGATAGCAGCAGTCAACATTGCTATGCAGCAAAAAACTCACCCATGGTCTTGACCAAGACGAGAAAGTTCTAAGTTAACATTTACTTTTCTGTATTACTCCTTCAAGTGGCCCCAGTATTTTTGACAGGATTCAGGATCTACCCCCACAATTTAATTTGCTTAATTTCCGCATTATCTTGAAAAGATAATGATAAAATTTAAGCATGACATTTAATTATCTACAATTTCATTATGAAATGCTGTTAGTTACATTTAATAAACCCTTTTGAATATAAAATCAAAACAGTCCTTTGATGACAGATTCAGAGTGAAGTCAGAGCAACCCACCTGATACATTGGTTCTGCAGGCATGCACTGAGGACTCCAACAGAACTCCGGTTTTGTTCTTCCCAGTTCTTCAGAGCTCTACTACAGCTCTGCTCTTCTTTTGACAGACGTCACACCCCAGTATCTTCCCAACTGAACTACTTTATGCAAACAGTTGTGGGAAATCTTAAGCAGGTTTTTGTATCCTGCTGTCATAACTGAGCACAAGTGGTTTTATGTTGCTTATCGAATTATCTGCTCTGAATTTGTTACAGTTTTCTTCCTGTCCTCTATTACCACATACTGATATAACAACAGCTACATTCCCTTTCCAGAGGTTCATTTGAGGGCTTTATATATCATTGAGACTGAAACTATAAACTCAATTATTCATACGGCAATAAGAATAAACCCTTTGTAACAGAGGGTCAGGATTAGCAAACACTGAAAAAGACCTTCATTTTAAAAATATTTAATTAAAAGGACAGTCCAGACAAAAGCTCTGTGACTTCTGTGGTCTTAGGGTGCGTCAGCTTCTATATTCTTTTTAAAAAGAGGGATCTGATGAAAGATTTGAGACTTAAAAAAACACAGATCAGTTAGTTCATTTTATCCTTTCAGAAATACAAACCAAATATGCATACATGCTTTTGCCAAATACCCCTAAGAAAAGTAGAAAATTTGAGATCTACATAACTGTCAGCTATTTCTGGCAGTAAATCCATTATCACTCACTGTCCAATCCACTAATGCCATATTCTACAAGACAGAAAAATGGATGAGTCTGTGGCAGAAGTGCTGCATTCAGGAGGAAAAATAAAAATGTGTCACAATTCTGGAAAATGAACTGCAGTCAGGCATACTGTGAGTTCAGAAACTATTTCTTTCTTGGTTTCCCTTGCCATTGATTAAGTAGGAAGCAGGAAGGAAACCACCTTGGCTCTAGCTGCAAGAGAATGCATCCATCCTGATTGCCTTGGATTAATGTTCTGTTACATAATCCCTTTCAGACTGAAACTGAATTAATGCATTTTCATAAAGCCCTCACAGTGACCAACATTCTTGAACAGCCTTGCCAGTGGCTTTATTTTATTGATGTAATTTCTACTGAGTATTATTCTAGCTAATTCAATTTAACCACTGCTGCACAGAGATTACTAATACCTTTAACAGGCAGATAATCCTAGGAACATCTGCATTAAGACATAAAATCATTTACTCTATCAGCGTAAACACAGCGCTTCATATGCTTTTAGACTGGATGTTAGGAAAAATTTCTTTATCAATAGGGTGATTATGTGTTACAACAGGCTGCCCAAGGAAGTGGTAGAATCACCATCCCTGAAGTTGTTCAAAATATGTAGATGAGGCCCTCAGTGACATGGTTTAGTGGTGGTCTTGGCTTGGCAGTCCTGGGGTAATGGGTGGACTTGATGACCTAGTTTATGATTCTACGTCTTCCAGGTTTTGTAGTGGAGAAGGCCTGATCTAACATTTACTCCTCTGATTTATAGATTGGCTACAAGGCTGGCCCTTATTAATTTACTCAGGGAAAGTGGAGGGAATAGACTTAATACTAAAGACTTCTGAGAAAACAAATTAAGAAAATAGGCCACCATGTTCCCTGGTTATTGTACATCTGTGTCTGAAGAGGACTAAGCAACTGAATAACATTTCCTACATATCACTTTTCAATCAATCTAAGCCAACTCTTTCAATACTCCTCTAAGTAACAAAGGCCAATTTCCATGTGCTACAAGGGATTTGTTGAGTTACTCCATGAAGTTTGGTTCTTGAAGTTTGATCTCTTGGAGCACATGCATCTATGAAAGCCTGGAAATTGCTATCCTGGAGCAGAATTTGCCCTTCCACTGAGATAAGCAGCACAGCACCAGGCAGATACCAACTCAGCCAGTATTCACAGCTCCAGAAAGGGAGAGGACATGCATTAGTCTTCAGGTACTGTCTTCACTAATCAGGGATCCAAAGCATTTTTCCCCTTCTTTCTCTAAAAGGAAGTGTCTTATTCATGTTGACAGGGAAAAATATAGAAGCCTGAATTAAAGGTATAATTACTTCCCAAATTAGACACCAGCACAGAAACAGCACTTGATTCCTATTACAGGGCCACATGACAAGTTTTATGCTAGCATCCATATTTGTGTAGCAACTGTCCTGGAGTTTATGACACAGTTTCAAAGACATTCCAGGGGAACCAGATAAAAAACAATCTGTTTCTGGAAACTTCTCAACACACTCTCTTCGAAGTATTTATGATACTAAATATCCTCAGAAGCAGATGTGAAAATCAGTGGGGAAATATAATTTGGAGAGAGGAGATGGAAGCTTTCACCAGGATAAGCCATTCAAAAAGCCATGACACTACTGGGCTTTTTTTGCCAACTTGGATGAGTCTGTCAAAGTGACAGGTAGAGCAAGACAGAACAGAAGAATTTATCATTTACCTATCTTACAGAATATTTCTCTTTATTATATTTTCCTTGAAAACAGAGTGCCAATATTTTTTGAGAAGAGGTTATTAATGGCATCCTGCTGAAAAATATTATCCATGCAAATTTGTCGGAGTAAGCACGACAAGGATACCTGAGGGTAAATTCTGAAATCTGATCAAGAAACAGGTCTATTTCTGACCTTTCCATCTGCTTTGAAAGAAACCAGATTTCCTCAGCTCTGCTAAGAAAATGCAGGTATAATAAGAAAAACTATTCAGAGGAAACATTAGAAGTTAGTGCTATTTCCTCTTTGCACTTTATCAGATTTTGGAATGAATATTTCTTGTACGGCAATGATTTCAAGAGTCTGTAGAACAATTTTATTCTTAGATGTTCCCTGTACAGTCAGGTGGCACACTGCTTTATACACAGGTCTAGAAGACAAGAGATCAAATTCTATTTCCAACCTGATTTTAAAAATACTTCAAAACTATGCTGTCACAACATTAATGATAAATTAGATAATATGATTTCCAAACATTACTAAAAAAAATAAAAATGCTATGCATTAGGCACTTTATTTTTTCTTTGAATAGTCAGGATTCTAACATCCCAAATTAATTCCAAAATTATTTTTAAAAGAGTCCTCAGGAAGCAAGGCATACACATTGCTCTGATTTGTTGAAAAGTAAATTATTTGTTTCTTTACTAGCTTCCAGTAGCCCTAATTCCTACATGTATTTTTTTAGTTATATTTTCTTTAAAATCCTGCCTGAAGACTTAAGAGTTCTGTTTTGCCCCATACCCTCTCTGTGCCCCATATCCTACACACAACCAACAATTGTTGTGGGAGTTACATTCTTTCTCAATTGTACGCTGTTGCCTGCTATGTAGCACTTTAATAGCCCACCTACTAGATGCCTCCAGGTCACCAGTGACTGGCCCTGACTTCCCTACGACCACCATCCCAGCAATGAATAAACTTTGATGAAACCAGACGAGTTCTGCAGTAAAGGAACAATTAGGATCAGCAGGCAACAACCCAACACTGCACACAGCCTCTCCTGCTCTGAAAGACTGTTACAAGAGATGGAGCCCGACATTATGGACAAGATGGACTTAGCAGCTTTATGGGGATTGGTCCATGCACTAAAGAATGATCTCTCCCTCTCTCTCTGTGTATGTATATATATGAGAGTGATGGTGCATTGAAAATGTGGGATCTGAGCATGACGTGAATGGTATGGAATAAGGGGTGGATACTGTCCCGGGTTCAGCAGTAGCGGTCATTTTTCTCCTTCTTAGTAGCTGGTGCAGTGCTGTGGTTTTGACTTTCAGTCTGGGAACAGCACTGATAACACTGATGGTTCTAATTGTTGCTAAGTAATGAATACTCTGACCAAGGACTTTCTGAGCCTCATGCTCTGCCAGGGAGGAGGGGAAGATGGGAGGAAGCAGAGACAGGACACCTGACCCAAACTGACCAAAGGGGTATTCCATACCACAGCACATCATGCCCAAGATGTAAACTGGGGGCAGTCACCTGGAAGGGCTAGATCACTGCTCATGTCGGGCTGGGTACTGGTCAGCAGGTGGTGAGCAGTTGTATTCTCTTCCCTTGTTATTTCCCTTGTCATCATTATTATTGGTAGCAGCAGTAGTGGTTTGTGTTATACCTTAGTTATTGCAGTTACATTCTTTCGATTCTCCTCATTCGATTCTCCTCCTCATCCCTCCAGGAGTGTGGGGGGGGAAGGAATAGGGGGATGTGAGAGAGAGACTGCACGGCTGACTGAGCTTAAACCACAACAACAATAAAACACAAATAGGTCTTGTATTTTTAGAATCTTTTTACTACGAAATAAACAGCCAGTTCTGGAGAATCGTGGCAGCTAAGTCTGTAAATGACAAGGCAGCATAGCAGTTGCTCCTCTATCCCCAGCTCATGTAATGTCCTTTAACATTTTCTGACAAAGAGAAGTTAAACAGGGGAAGAAGGAAGACCCAGGACACTCATAAGGCTGTAGCACGGACTTGGCTCTTACAGGCGTTACACTAACACTTCAACGTGGCTTTTGCCATGTAGAGCAGAGATGCGATGCAGGGTTGAAGGTCTTTACCCTTTGCTCCTTTGCATATTGGTAAAGTTTGCATCTTTCCATGCAATACTGCTGGACTACTCTGCAGCTGTCTATCTGGAGCTAAGAGTTTCAGCCCTGCTGATGGCCTTTCTAGAAGTAAAAGTGGAACGCCCCACTGCTGGCAGTGTTCAAGGCCAGGCTGGACAGAGCCTTGGGCAACACCTTCTAGTGCGCAGGCATCCCTGCTCATGGCAGGGAGGTTGGAATTAGATGATCTTAAGGTCCTTTCCAACCATAACTATTCTATGATTCTATTTCAGAGGCTGTTTATGAAATCAATTCTATGACATAACACAATCCATACTATTCTCACATGATTATCTATCCATAACAAAGCCTCTGACTTTTAATTGTGTTTAGAAGACCTCTTGCTCACTTGCTGCTTAGTTCCAGGAAAGACAAAAAATTAGTTTTCCACAAACCAAAATCAAAATGTAAAAGAATAAAGGAGTAAAATATTATACAAATTTAAACATAATGTAGCTTCCAAAGTATTGTTTTATTCTAATTAATTTTGTATTCTTAAAATTTATTAAAATCTCAATGCATACATTAGGTGAAATTACATGACATATATTGGTTAACAATGTAATTATCAGCATATCCGAGTGTATTTTATAAGCTGGTAAAACAGAATTGTCTTTAACTTCTTATCACTGATAAACTAATGAAAATCTCCAATTTCTGCTTTAAATTTGAATTAGTTAAAATACACTTCAAATAGACTACGCACACAGGGATATTTCAATACTTAGTTAGCCAACACATGGATATTTCAATGATTAGTTAGTCAACACAACCTCCCACTTTACTGAGTTGAGTCTATTTGAGTAACCTCAGTCACTAAGTTTCCCCTAGTATCCAGTAGAGGATGGAGGTTCTCCCTGGCCCTCGTTTTATTGCTAATATATCTGAAAAAATACTCTTATTATCTTTTATGGCAGTGACCAGATTTAGTTCCGACTGTGCCTTCACCTTTCTAACTTTCTTTCTGTGTAACCTAACAATATCCTTGTACTTTTCATGGTGTGACAGCTCTTCTTCCACAGGTGATAAATCCTCATTTTTTAACTAGAGTTCCAGCAACATGTGCCTGTTCAGCCAGGCTGGTCTCTTCCCCACCGGTCTGATTTGCAGAAAATAGGGACAGCCTGCTTCTGTGCCCAATGGATTTCATTCCTTAAGTGTCTAGCCTTCCTGGACCCCTTTATCCTTCCCTAAAATTTCCCAAGGAATTGCACCAACCAGCATCCTAAACAGGCCAAAGTCAGCTCTCTGGAAGTCTAAAGCAAAGGGTTTGCTGAACTTCTTCCTGACTTCTCCAAAGACTGAAAATTCTACCATTTTGTGATTGTTTTGCACAAGATGGCTTCCAACCATTATATCACAGACCAGTCCTGTTTGCAAACAGCAAACCTAGCCAGGCATCTCCCCTAGTTTGTTCACTAACCAACTAGGTTAGGAAGTTATCTTCCACACCAAATCAGTTCAGTTTCAATTTAACTTTAAGAAAGCTTAGACTATTCTTCAGTAAGATACTTGATCAGGGGCAAAGTGCATAAGTATAGGGTGGGGAGGAGTCTTCTTCCTACATTTCTTTCTGACATTTACTGTCAGAAAGGTTTTTTTTGTTTCAGCACAGCTCATGGATACATGCATTTGCAGAATGGTTTTCATTAGCTAAATTCTATACCACAAGTTTAGGATTTACTGGAGCTCTCATTTTCCTCTTTATTCACTTGGAATGACAATCTGACATCTGCCCACATCTAAATCTCCACTGAGAACCATGAAAGACTAGTTGATTGTAAACAAATTATTCTGCTAAACACTCCTACAGAGACAAGGGTCTTGCAATTTAAGCATGTGATCAAGTTACAGAAAATCTGTAGACAAATTACTAGATTGAATATTACTTTAAAATTAATAAAAAAAAATAAATACACCCCTCCACCCCCAACCCCCAAACCCAAAACCCAACTCACAACCCAAAAAACCAACCTAAAACAAAAAATAAATAATCCAGGAATATATTATTCCTTCACGAAATTAACATTGGCATATTCGCAGGCTTCATTGCTTTTCACATATTTCCAAGCAGGAAAATACAGACCCTATGAAATTCTCTACACTGTACCTGATGTGGAGCCCTTCACCTTGTTCTGTCCTTGAAACATGCAAGCAGGCTCACCTTCAGTCAGCGTTTGCAGTAAAACTGCCTTAAACAAGGCCAATTACCTTAACTTTGCTTCAAGAAGAGTAATTGCATTTTGCTTCTTAAAAAAAGCAGTAATTGCAAAAATACACAAAAGGACCATGAAAACCTATTAGAAAAACTTAACCGGAGGAAAAAAAAATTAAAAACCTATTCAGATTTTTTTTTAAGAAATCAATGTTTGCAATGAATTGTGTTAATCTTGCTGATATACATAACTTATTACAAAGACTAACCTCATATTTTACCTCTATTTCTTAAAATGGAAGATGTTACATATTTCCATACAATTAGGAATTAACCTGGGCCTAATCTCCAAATTATATGTAGGAAAGAAAACTATGGGAAAGGAAAGGATGGTGAAATTGTACTGTTGTTCCCTCACCAGTTAAAGCTCAGTTAACTTCTGTGAAACTAGCAAAGGAAAAACATGTTGCACTACTACTGTGGCTAAGACCACACAACTGTTTAATGGATAAGTTCCAAAGCCTAAGCTCCATCTGCAAATCACTAACAAAACCCCTGGAAATCATAAGTAAGAAGCTAAAGAATTGTGGGGTTGGCAAGCTTTAAGTCTATTCTTGGCCGCAGACAGGAAAAGCAGTTTCAAATCTCCTCCTCTTTTCTTTATGCTTTCTCTTTAAGAAACATCCACCTAGAAAGTGCTATTACTCTTTGTATTAAAAAGGGGGAGACTTTTGCTGCTGAAATACAACACACATTTACACTAACTTACAAAAGGAAATTCAATAGCTTTACCAGAGTCAACCATAAATCTTTTTTTTTGTTGTTTTTTAAAGCTCTCTGGTTTAACTAGCCAGAGATTCAGAATTAATTTCCCTTCTTCTCTCCACAACTTCAAAAGCCAAAATGTAAACTTCCCACAGAATTCCTTAAAACAAACAAACAAACAAACAAAAAAAGTAAAGTGGAAAAGCAGGATTAATATATTTGAGTTTAGAAAGAGTGGATGCACCATTAAAATGGTTTCACTTACAGTTTAAATCCATAAATTCACTAATTTCTAGAAAAAGATAATCCCAAACATGCTTTTTTCAATAAATGTGCCAAATGTTAGATTTTCATATTTCCAATAGGTACACTGCAAATACCCAAAGATCACATAACCTAGAATGTTATTCAGGAAAACTTGCTTTTAATGAGTTGGCTTTAGACTTCATAAGTATAAAGCAGTTAAAAGTTTAAGGGGAGAAAAACGATGACTGTACTTTTTATCAAAAAAGCACAAAATATGCATATAATGGTGATGCAACAACTACTGGTCACTAATGATATTAGGTTTAGCAAAAGTATCTCATGCCACCAGAATTTCTTCAAATAGAGACCTCTTTTTGTCAGTAACAAATCATTATTCTTTATTAGAGCCACCTGGCACTACTAAAGTGCTCTGAGAAATGTCAGCTGGCTAGCAAATTGTGACACTTGCTGTTAAAGCTCAAGCAGCCCTGCAGGAAAGCAGAATCCTTAGTTTCTAATTTTGTTCTTTGAGATACTTAGCTTTTGTTTATTTTGGCCCAGAAGCCAAGAAATTATTTATATTCACATTAGCTTGGCATTGTTAAAAAATCATCTATTTGAAAGAGAAGTCTGTTTTCCTCCAGCCCACTCATATTATCACATTATTTTTAGCTAGAAGAAAATGGCAGTACTTCCAAATTTGCAAGCATCGCAAATCCTCTTACATCCTACCAATACTGTTACCTACAAGTGACTAGAAGAAGTCCAAATCAGCTTAGAAAGTTGATTCATAAAGGGTTTAGTGAAAAGGCTAACTAATAATTTAGATGTATAATAATAGGTCAGAAATGACCAAGAACTCCCTCTGGTTGCCTTTCCAAAAACTGAAGTAACATCACCATCAACAACAACAAATACTGTCCGTGAACTCAGTGAAACTTTAAGACAATAAGCATCAGAAATGGACTACGTGCTGCGTATAAAAAAAATTCTTAATTCTTAAATGGTCTCACTTAATTTAAAAGAGCCAACCCCAATCTCTTATTGTATCTCTGAACATCTTCAATCACCCTCCTGTCCCTTACGAAGAAAAATTTTAGAACATATTCCATTAGAATACTTGAATACATACCGTATATATATATATAAAGTGTTATGTACCATACACCATATACAACTACTTACTCATCTTTGATTTACTGGTCAATTCTAACTTTCACTACAATCTTCCCCTCCCACAGAAATCCACTCTAACCACAGCTAAGATTCTCACTTTTTAACCTGCTAGGGCAGAACTGTATATTAGCAAGTTTAAAAGGCAGATACATGTCCAATTTTAAGCAAGTATTGTTAGGAGAACTGGGTTTCCCTAGATGTTTATGAAGTGAAGTTTCACAGCCTTTAACAGCTGGTGCAGCTGAACAGAAATGTTAAGCAATGGTTCTGGAAACACTCCACCTCTGGCTCACATATTTCGTGTACACACAGGACACAGACACCAGGGATAGGAATGAAGAGGGACAGCAGCTCTGAGGAGCACATTTTCCTTTGCAGGTTAATACCCAGGGCACAAACAAATTGCACAACACACTGAGAAAACCGCCTTTATCACTCCTAACTTCCTCAGGACACACTGCAAAGCAAGCAGACATGGTTTTCAAAACTGTATTTTAACCAGCAATTTAAAATTGAAAGGTTCCATATTGCGTTAGGAGTTCATTAAGTCACTGGGCTTTAAAAAGTGATGTCAGATCACAAAATTGTGCATATGTCTCACTTAACAGTCTTTTCCTTTCTGTTTTGATTCAAATGAAAATTCACATTCAACTATTTGTTACCCAGTGAAAGTTAAGACGTTTCTTTCAAGCTCATTTACATCTTAATTCCACATATGCCTAAATATAATGTAAAAGCTCATCTATAGGAACGTAACCTGTCATGCGTATCCTGCCATGCCCATACACTTATATAACAGAATTACAGTAACTGTCTTCAACTGTGTCTGATTTACATACTTCAAAAAGGCCTGTAAACTGTTGTGTATCTGCATGACACCTAGTTTAGCCATTTAAATCTATTTCATGAAACTCAAGATTCCAGATGAATATTATGTAAACCATTAAGTAGGTGAAATCAGCTTCCAAAGCAGTAAACTGGCTATCAGGTTAAAGAAAAAAACAACAAAACAAAACACAAAAAATAACACCACCAAAAAGACCCCCAAACACATCCCGAAAACCCCCAAACAAAAAACCAAACACACTCCCCCAAAAAAAAACCAAAACCAACAAGTTCGTCATCATTTTGGCTGGAGGGAAAATGCTGTGCTAATGGCTACAGCAACAGTAAAACTTTTTACAGTAACAGTAAAACACACACTAAGCACTGAAAGAAGTAGTTGGGAAAATGAAAACAACAAAGATTAAAGGCTTTTAAAAAAGGGATTAAGCATTATACAGCATTTAATATAAGTGCAGAGGTTATTTCTTATTGCCAAAATTCAACAAAACATTCAGGTTTTAAAGTAACATATATTTATATCTTCAAAACCAAACAAAAAAACACACCAACAACCCAAAACTAACAAAAGCAAACAACTAAAGAGTATATATATATATATTACATTATATACTATTTACTTCAAGCAGAAAGCAGAACTGATTTGGTAGGAAACATGACCCGTATGGTTACAGCTGACAAAGGCAAGCAGCCAAAAGGAGGGGCAAAAGGAAGCTATACTTTCTCAAAATTAAAACCCTGTAGAAGTCTGTAGATTGCTGTTTACTTCAGCTCTGGTTTACAACCACTGCTGCATGGAGAAGGGACTGACTCAAATGTCCGCAGCCGGTGGCCACCCACGCTATGGGAAGCACTGTGATTAAAGAGAGTGCTACGTTCTTGTATCTGCCAGCAAAGTCTACTCCATGCTGTAATTATTATACTTGCAGTCTTATAATCTGTTACATCTGTTGTGGCAAGTCCCCTTACATTGTCCAACAAGAAAAACCACTGAACATGAATAGAAAGTTATTTTTAATGTGCAAAAATGGCTCAAAAACTGGATATTTCAAATACTTCTCTTTTAAGTTTAGGAAAACATTTTGCCTTATAGTATAGCCAGTGCCATAGTGAAAGCAGATCTACTGCTGAAACATCCACTTTAAACTACTTACCAAAAGATACAGCCTGACATACCACCCTTTCACTCCACATCTTTATGAGATAAGTCATTGCTTTAGATCTTTAAAGTACAAAAACTATGTGAACTGTGGATTAGACATGTATCTAGAGACCACTAAAATATTACAATCCCATCTGCCACATCATTAAGTGATTACACACATGAACATTTCCAATGAACCTATGATTTAAACGCATAACTTCTGCCTTCCTCTTTAAGACCATTTAATATTTCATAGTAAAAGTAACTTTAAAAAGCAATAAAATAAGCCCTAAACATCAAAATAAGTAGCAGTTCTCTCAGCAGAAAATTTAATTTCAAATCCTGATCTCTGCAGTAAGTAATAAAAAAGTTAAAAACATATTCCATGCATTCTCCTGAATGTTTGATGCTCTACGACACAAAATTAAGCAGTAAAATGCTGTTGTTGGAAGCATGACACATAGCTGCTATTGCACTCTTCCCTAACAAATTTATGAGGCAGAGGCAGTCTGCACCATTTCAACAATTTTACCAGGAGCTGGCTGCACAGATGCTCCTGTGGAAAGCACATATTGTCTGCTAGCTATAAATATGAAGTGTTAAACTAACCAGCGTGCCACTGCCTAGCAAAGGAGGGAAGAAGGCTGTACCAAAAGCAAGGCTGAATTAAAAAAAAACCAAGGACTGGGTAAAAGCCCATTTGTCTCCACCAACTCCAGACCACTTCCTGAGGAAATGTCTTTAGAACTCCTTTGATATAAACCTTTGATTAGAGGCAAGGATAAATTCCACATATAGCGGCTGAGGAAAAGTGCCACAGACTCCTGAAGGACCAGAGGAAAATACACAAAAAGTTATATGAAAAGTATAAACAAGTTACTTTAATCACCATCAGATGTCTTTCATCTGAAGGAATACACTACGGTCTTTGCAGTCATCAAAGTTCCTGATGATTATTTGCACAGGTTAGAGGAGGAATGATAACTCCTCTTTTCCAAACACCAAAAAAGCTGTAAGATACCTAAAACCACAAGACTGAGTCTCAGAAAGTGGTTAAGTAACTTTGAGATAAATTGTATTCCAGGAGACTTAACATTTTCTGTTTCTCTCTTGGATGCATGCCCCCTGGAAAACAGATCACTCGCTTCCCACAGCTGGTAGGGAAAACCAGATCCCCCACTCTATGCTTCTCCATCCCTCTTAAACGGGCATTGCCTTCTGATTATTTTCTATTTCAACTATGACAAAACATTAGTGATACTATCACAAAGATAAGAAATAGTCTAAAGCAACCAGTTATTCATTTTAGTCTGAATATTACTAAAATTAGTACTCTCTCCTTAAAAGGGGAAACAACAAAAAGTGTCAAATTTGTAATAATACCATGCTGAAACCTATACTCTATAACCCAGACTCTTTCTCTGCTATCTTTCCCAATAATAAATAGCAGCTGAAATATGTTCATAATTTTAACTGAAATCTCAGCTCTGCTTTTAATCTCTTTCAAAACTGTCTAGATAAGAAGAAAAAAACATGTTTCTCAGTATGACCTCTAGCAATTCATAAGCTATTTGATAGATGCATTACCCATATATGTCATTAATGATAGTTTTCTTAACTCACAGAGACATCATTTATTTCAAATACAACATTATTTTAATATTTTTCTGCATCAAATGGTCTTGGGGCCTATTTCCCTCTGTGAAATAGCAAATTATTCAGGCTCTTCCTAACTTAATAAAGCAGACTAAAGACCAGAACTTGAGGTTAACTACTATTTGGCATTAAATATCTTCTTCGTGTTAGCTTAGATGCCCATCTCCTAAAAAAATGTGTGCTTGTAGACTTTCTTTCATAAAGACAGAAGAATACTTAAAAAATAATAAAAAAAAAGCTTTTTTACATTTTATTTGTATTATTCTTAACATATGTTCTTTCCTAAAAACCTCTTCTGAGGTGTTTTTAACTGACAATGTGTGCATAGAAATAAAAATAGCAGGTAGCCAAGTTTTATTAAAAGATGACAAGTATATTCGCCATGAAATCAAATCAACACTCTTCACCTAAAAAGAGACTATCAAAATTCCAGTGTACAACCTACATCTCCATGTATAACTTAATGCACCTGTATTAAAGCTAGTAATGTTAGAGAGAATGAAGACATGTAACACTGTCTCCCTAAATCACAATGATCTAATTTACATTATTTATACAGTTTTTACTTTGTCTTGCTTGTAAGCAACAATAGAAAAAAGCTGAAAAATGGTTGAGGTTTTTTTGGAGGGTTTTTTTTTTGTTTGGGGTGGATTTTTTGTTTGGTTTTTGTTTTGTTTTGGTTTTTTTTATGATGGTCATACTCTTTGTTATTGTAATTCCTTTTCTTCTAAAACATGAAGAATACAGTGCACTTGCAGTTCTTGGAGATGTACTGGCATGCAGACTTCTATTCCATCAAAGGGCATTCAAAAAAAATGGAATGTTTTGCAGAAAAAATCATACAATACCCTGCCCTAACTTGTGGTAGGTGTGTAACCTTTAAAGGATAGTAACCACACTAATAAATTCAATTCCTACAAGAAACAAGTTGGTAAGAAAGCTAGTAAATATTCAACAGTCAACAGCTTTTCAGGTTTGGGAAGACAAAACTTCTCACTTTTGAGTACTCCACCTGAATGCAAATTCATACTGTGGGAAAGCTAGTCTCCTGCCTCTAAGTAGCTAGTCTCCTGCCTCCGATAACAGCCAGATGCAGAAGCCATAGGAAAACTTTTACAAACAGTGCAAACATCTACTTGTGTCTTCCTTATCCTTCCTTCCTAGGGGTTTGGCTGCCTCTGCTCAAGGCCAGTTGCCACACAGCACTGTGTGAGCAGCAGCTGTAAGAAGCTAGGCCCTTCTGGCTTCACTTGAGAACCGCATTTAAGCACACGCAAACAAGGCTCTTGGTCCTTGCCTGAGCTGCTGCAGCCATGCCTGTCCCTGGTCATGCACCTCATTGCTCTGGAACCTGACCCAGACTTCCCAGGTTGACCTTGGACCCACTTCATCACTGTGAGCTGTTCTGCCGATCAAGATGCATGGCTACCTTGGTGATTGTCACTGGACTTGCTCTACTCCTGAGCAGCTGTGCTGTTTCTGCATAAATCCAGAGCCACACCTGCCTTCTTGCGACCTGCGGACCCTGGCTCTCCTTCCCCAGTGGAGAAGCCTGCCCTTGGCACTTCCTCACACCAGCTGTGCCCATGTCCATTTACCTACAGAAACTTCCTCTCTGTCCTGTAATGGCCACAATAACCAAGCTCACAAGGTGTCACTAACAAGTCTTGCCAATTAGCCTGTCTTGAATAGTCTCAGATCTCACGCAAATTAAAACAGTTGATCTACACCTAAGTTTTGCCTTGCCAATGTCTTCCAAATGCTTATTAGATTTCCCAGGAAACAGCAATTCTGTCCAAGGTCTGAATTTACTTTTGCAAATGCTACATTTAGAGGTGAAAAGTGTCTGATTACTAAATTTATCTTTAGACTTTTTTCCTTAGTGGATGCAGCTGGTTTATTAGCATTTCAACTATAGCTCGGCTTACACCAAATAAAAAAAGAAACCCAAACATTTCAGTTCATGAACTGAGCCCAGTGAAAGAGTAAGAGTTCCTACTCTTGCATTTGTTAGGCCCATGATACAAACAGTAGCATTTTCCTATTTCAACTGACATGACTGCAGCGATACCAACTCTGTTTTTCTGCAGAGATGGTCACAATAATTGAGGATGTTTTTCCCAATTAATCCCTTCTGTTCCTCAAACACTTTGCACAAACTACACACAGAATGCCCATTAAATGGTTCTGCACAATGTTATACTTGTAAGAATGGTCCAGGAAGCTTGATTAAGTGCATAAAAACTGCATCCTGAAGACTTTTTTACACAGTCCATCCACATACACGGTACTTGTCCTTTTAATACAATCTGTCTTGCTCTACACTTCTCCACAGATATGCTACACCTATGCAAAGGCATTTTTGTTTGTTTCATTTAACTCAGAAATTCTGCTTCTTTTAGAATAGCTTGGGGCTTCTGACCATGTTATTGTTGGGTTTGGATATTATTATTTTCTTCCAGATTCACAGAACTTCCTCATGTTGCAGAACCCTAGTGACACAAACTGACTGCTGAACCCAACCCAAATGACAGTAAACAAAAGCAGTTTTCCCTACGGAGAGGGCTGAACTTGAAAACGTTTGCTCTGATTTTCAAAGAGGAACACTGATGTCACAGCAAGCCTAGTGTCTGAGAAAAATCAGAAATGTCTCTCCTTGTGTGTCAGATGTCCTCTTTCTATATATTTAACTTAGAAATCTTCCAGTGATCCACTGCCCTGCCCAGCTTTTGGCAAGGGTTACAAAGCTCCACCAGCTAATTTTAGACCTGCATGCCCTTTCAGTTCAACTTCCCCTACCCCCGTCAGATTTGACTGGCCAACTATCTCTAGCAAATGAGCACTCCATTTACCCATGCTTTAGTACTGACTGACACTGCCTTTTGCTTGCAAGTTCAAGTGTCAAACTGCTGCTTAACAAATACAAGGCATCAGAAGTCAGGTCGACACCTGCTAACATGTATGTCACCACTTGTTTGAAATCCTGAGCACACTGTGAACTCTCACCTGTGAGTAAGCCTTTAAGTTTGTAAAACTGGGTATTTTTGTCTTATTTACAAATCATTTTACAGAATTTACTCTTTCAATTTTCCTTATGCATTCACTAAAACATCTCATCTTTAGGTTTCATTTTACATAATACATGTGTGTATGGCTTTTGCATACATATCTAAAAACCATTCACTGAGTTTACACTGGCTAAATTAACTGAAAATTGTTTTAATGTACCAATTAATTTATCTCAGATAATTACAAAGAGGAAAGCTGCTTTCTGACTTCTCTAGGTTTTAATACCATCATCATCACAAAATGGCACATCTGAGTTTTCTGTATGTACCTTCAGCAATACAGAGGGTGGTATGTTGGCATTTATTCTGGTTTATCTACAATTGGAATAGTTTTTTATTTTTTTGCAAATATACGTAACTGAAAAACCACTGTAGAATAAAGTGTTTTTCAGATACCTGTTTCATTCTGCTCTTGAGATGTAGGCTTGAGACTGTGTGCAGATGCACTGTGTATCAACAGAAGGGGACTAGATAAGCAAAACATGGTTTTATAGTTACTGCCATTATCACATATTCCTTGTATGACATGGTGGACTGAAAAGCATCCCGAAGCTAGGGTAGCACAAGCACTGCTTATCCTTTATTGCTTAAACAAACAATGGGAAAACCACTGCTTTAACTGTTGTGACAATTACATTCACTCAGGTATGTTCGGTGCTCTTTAGTCTATTTCATTATTAAATGGATAGGTCAAGTTGTAAACAAAACCCCCTTATATTTGGCCTCACACACACACAAAAACCCCACAACTCTGTATAAATAGAATTTTGAACACAGAACTGAGAAGCAGAATCTTTTATGTTTTCCCCTTATATCTGGGAAACATTTTTAAACCAGCTTTTCCTGTCCACAAACTAGTATGCTTCCTCATTATTCCTTGACTTACAACTCAAATAAAACATTTGGGCTCCTTTGGTGCTACTGTGATGGCCTGCCAACTTACAAAAACCATCAAAAACCTGCATTTCTCATCCTGTCTACAGGATATGAACTTACATGGGATTTAAAACTGGATTAAAATTTCCGTGAAAGATGAGAACATTAATAATTACATTGCACAACAATAATATGTTTAAAATTACATTAAGTTACAGGTGCTTTAACGCTCTGACTAATCATGAAATGTAAGAATAATATAAACTCTCCAAACACAAAGCAAGCAGTATTATAAAAGCAATCACTAGCCTGTAATTATCCATAATCTCTTGCATGCTCACAAAAGCCTCCAGAACAGGCAATGAATAGTCACAGGATATTTGGTAGGCTGTTTTAGTTTGTTCCCACTTTTTACGAGGCATATTTCTTTAATAATTACTCTTAGCTCTAACTAAGAATGGAAAATGTTTGTAACATAGAACAGCTTAAGTGAAAGCATAATGCACAACAGCTAAATCCCAGTTTTTATTTCCTGTTACCAACTCCAGTGAATGTCTTGTTCATGTCTATCCTATAACAGCATTATTTTATACCCATTAATTTGGCTGCAGAAGTTCAACTTGGTCCTTCCTTAGAGAAAGTACTCATCTTTATTTGTCATCCTCATGAAAAATTAGAGTACCTCATAACACTGCCTTTCTAAGAAAAAACATCCAGATGGAATCTGGGAAAGGCTGCAACGTTATTCCTATTGGTTTAATCCCTAACAACACCAAAGTCACCTGGCTCTAGAAACCTATGTCTGAGAACGCCTGTTTTTGTGTGTCCCACATCTGTGTAGGGTACTTGCAGGAAATCAGTTCATACACAGATTGACATCTACTGGCATTTAGTAGTATCAGTGCTCCCAACTTACCTATGCTTGTTTGAGACTCTGCTAATGCATGCAGAAAGCCAACTCTTAACAAGGTACCAGAAACAGAAGAATGGCTGCTTTGTTGTACTCAACAGTGTGGGGAAGAGTCTTATGCCTATATCAAATAAACTTCTGAAACCAGCAGCAGGGAAAAATGTGACAGAATAAATTACAACATGAGAGCAGCAAACCAAGTAATATGACAACAGAGATACTAAAAACATTTTAGCATAGATTAAAAATGTGCTGTGCAAAATAACATTTGTAATTTTACAAAGTGATGGAAGGATGTGGCTGGAAGAAAGGAGTAGTTATTTATTTTTTGGCATTTGTTTCTGACTGCATCACAAGTCATTCATTGCAGCCACTTCAGAACCAAGGATTTTTTTCTAAACTGTTTGTGTACAGTGTTTAACAAACAGATCCTCAGATACAAAGCCCCTAAATACTAAAAAACTCCCTATAAATATGAAGAATTAGTTGTCCATAACAAGTGCTGTAGAATTCTTTTACATCCCTGGAATACCTACAGGCAAGACAAAAATCAGTCCAACTGCGTGCACTGTGCATACAGGAAAGAAGATCAGTAAATTAGTTTTCCTATTAGTATCATGAATTGCTGCCCAAACTTTCAGGACACGAATATTAACACAGAACTCTCACTACTGCAAGCATCATTAGGCAGCTAAGACTCAAAACAACACCACACAACCTGGGCAGCAATGAAGCTGGCCTCTAATCTGGAGACTACTATTAAAAGAAAACATTCACCTTCCCTTAGAAAATGATGTATTAGAATGCTGTGAAGTGGAAAGCTGTGTACCTATTAACATAAAACAAACATGTGTACCTGTATGTAATAGAAAGAATGCCATCTACTGGTATTTAAGAATATACACCAGTGTTAGTAAGTTAGTAAATAGCTATCATAATAAGCAACGAAGTTGTCACTGCTATATACTGGAAACAACTGTGTCCTGTTCCAAACTTTTCCTCACATACTTGGCATACTGTATTTTGATAAATATACATAAATTGTACATCCTGAAAAAAAATAAATAAGTCTTCTCATAAAACAGACACATAAGAAAATACAATTTACTAATTCTAAGGTAGTAAGACCTTATTGCAGACTTTCAATACTTAAAGGGGGCTCATAAGAAAGATGAGGAAAAACTGTGATAAGACGGGGTAATTGCCTTAAACTCAAAAAGCATTGATCCAGACTACATACAAGGAAGCATTTTTTTACAATGAGGGTGGTGAAACACTGGCACATATTGCCCAGAGAGGTGGCAGATGCGCAGTCCCTAAAAACATTTAAGGTCAGGTTGGATGAGGCTCTTGAGAAACCTGAGCTAATTGAAGATGTCCCTGCTCATTGCAGGGGGGTTGCACAAGATGACCTCTAAAGGTGTCTTCCAACCCAAACTATTTTCTGATTCTACAATGAGAAAAAAAACTATTATATGATTCTACTCCCCTTTTTTATCTTCTATTTCACATAAAAGCTATTTTGCAAATTTTATAAAGATATGAGGACAATTCCTCTATTTCTCAAAGATAACCTAGCTCCTCTCCTTTCCTTCATGACTTACTGATGCTTTACTATGCTCACTGTGATAGAAACATTGAAAATGGCTTGGTAACTCATTCCAAATAAAGCCAAAATACATTATAACATGCACACCTACATAGCACACTCCAAGACCTTGACTTCTTTCCATTTTTTTTCCATCAGCTATTCTCCACAATTTCCCTGCAGTTCCATCAATGTCTACTTTCTATCTTCACTCTTGTAACACTCAGGAGTAACTAAATAATCTTGCGAAGTTCCAGTAAATCAATGAACAACTCTTTCCTGACAGACAACACAGTAAATCTGCTTAAATCCTAAAATTTTAAGAAATACAATTTTGCTAAACTCCTGTTTTTATAACAGTGCTGGTTTTATTCTGTTCTTGAATACTATTGCCAAATCAAGATGTATGTCAATGAGTTAAACTATTAAGAATGACAAATATTATCATTCAATAGTCAACAAACACATGATCAGGCAGCTGGATGATCCAAGTTACAAGCAAAAAAAACTCCTAACATCTAAACAGGAAAGGAAAACCAAACACAAATGTAAGTGTACAGTGAGATGTAACTAAGCATTTTGATTTGTAACTAAGCAGGTGCATCTCTCCCAAAAAGTAAATCACAAGTGCTGCACAACTGCTGAGCAACCGTCCTTTTAATGCTAATTCGTCACAGTTTTAGATATACTGTTACACATAAAGCAAAGGTCGTAAAAACTCATTTTGCTGAAAATTCTGGCACAGATTCAGAAGTAGGGGTGAAAGGTCAGTGCTTCATTAACTGAACCAACTCAATTAAAATTGTAGTTTAATTAAAGTCAAGATGATCATAAAAAAAACCAGATCATCCGGAGAACATCACTAAAAATCTCAAACATCCTGTGCTTAATTGGCAGTAAACTTCTTGATCTGTCTTTTTTGAGGAATCCACTGCAAAACACTTCAATACCATTTAACAATTCCATCAAATTCAGTCTAAATAAATACAACTTCAAGATAAATCAAAAAACTGGCACATGGAAGATAGATATATGCCTTCCATTCTTCTGGAAAACAAGCTTCCCATTCAGGTGCTCTAAGGTGTCCTCTTCAGGAGGCAAGAGTTACAATACTAAAGACAGAAGGACTTGATGTTATGTTTTCAGATTTATAACTCAAATTTTCAAAAAAATACCAAAGCCAAAATAAAACAACAACAGCAAAACACACACACAAAGCCAAACCAAAACTCAAACCCCTTTTTACAAGAAACATTTGAGCACTGCTGTACAACCTGGCATTTTACTAAATACACACTACCTTAAACAATTCAAACATGTTTGCTATTCCTAAAATAACAAGGTGACACTGAAGTTCTGGAACCTCCTAGTTCCCTAAAAAGCAGAGAAACTCCAGCAAGCAAACATTGCAGTTTTCTGCAAATGCTATATTTGGCAAAATAGAAATCCTTTACCTGAAAACATGTCTGCATTATTGAAGAGGTACTCTCAAGTGCTGAATTTTGTTCACTATATGCTGACAGTTTCCAAAGGAAATAATAATACAGCCTCTGCTTTCCACTGCACACATTTGGAAACAAGGGGGTCCAGCACCTTTCCAACATTGCTTAGCCCAGCAGAAAATTGAGAAGCTAAACTCTAAGAGAGGAAGGCAATGACTGCAGACCACAATTCAAAACCTTGATTTTTACCTTTTTAAAAAATAGAGTATTTCTCATCAGTGTATGCTGAAGCATTAAGTGAGGAGATAAAATTAACTCTCCGCTGCAGAGTCAAATGACAAGGCTACTGTGGCGGTCACTCCCACAGAAAATGGACAGCAGTTCTTACATATAAATCCCATTTCCATGGCTCCTGCATCAGTGTGTATGGAACCAAAAGAGAGCCCTATTCTGTGTGGTCATGGATGGCTTTCCATCCATACCCTGTAGGAAGAGCTTACGCACCTTAGATAATCTATCGTTTCTTTCCAAGTACAGGCAAGTTTTCCATAATAGTAAAAACCTTTTAAGTAGCATTCAGATTTCAGAGCTTATTTAGAATCAATATCTGGATTTCAATGTTCTTTCCAGCACGTAGCCACAAAACTGCCTTCCTCTCAGCCCCTAAGAATTTATTTTGTCTATATATTATAGACTTTCAGATATTTTTCCATAGCGTACCACAAAGTACTTGGCATCTTCTCCACCAGGGACTGAACATCCCTGCTGTAAAGAGCTCCTGTGGTTACAAACAAGGCTGAGGTGAGATCAGACCACTACAGAAGCTGGTCATCCAGTCAATATAAACCAGCTGACACAAACCTCAAATTAGGACTCTGACAGCAAATGTATCTTGATCTCTTTCTGTGACAATCTTCTGAGACACATATAATAGAATCATAGAACAGTTAGGGTTGGAAAGAGTCCCACGATCACCTAGTTTCAAACCCCCTGCCACGGGGAGTGATGCCTCATACTAGACTATGTCACCCAAGGCTCTGTACAACCTGGCCTTGAATACCACCAGGGATGGAGCAGTCATGACTTCCTTGGGCAACCTCTGCCAGTGCCTCACCACCCTCACACTAAAGAAATTCTTCCTTATATTTAACATGAATTTCCCCTGTTTCAGTTTAAACCTATTGCCCCCTATTCTATCACTACAGTTCCTGACGAGCAGAGTCTCCCCAGCATCCCTATAGGCCCCCTTCAGTTATTGGAAGGCTGCTATGAGGTCTCCAATGCAGCCTTCTCTTCTCCAGGCTGAACAGCCCCAACTTTACCAGCCTGTCTTCACATGGAAAATGAAGCAGTACAGGAAGTAAACAACATTAAGTGTGCCCTAGATGAGTCAACAGACGTATGGATGTTTTGGGGATTTTTAGCTATAAGTCATTATCACACATTGCAAAAGAAAACCTTCAAGAGTAGCCAAATATTTAACTTAACTTTCCTGTGCAAACAAGCATGCTAAACCTTGTAGTATCATTAAATTACAATGCTGATTGTAAAAAAAGGAGATACACCCATTTTTTTCAAAAAGTTTTGTGATGATGCACAATGGACAGTAAGAATCCAAGAATAAATTCTAATGATTACAAAAAAACAATAATACCCTTCCTTTTAATCTCAACTTTGTATCCTGGTGCTGTGCATTTTTCATCCTCCCTTACCTATCCTTCTTTATTTTTTAAATTATAAATTTTCCAAGAGCTCTTTCTTTCCCTCCGACTAAAATACAAAAGTATTGCATTTCATATCACATTGAGCTACACTCATATTAGGCAACTAGGGAAGTGCTGAATGATAAAAATAGCTAGTAAAATATGTTTGTGCTTTGAACTCCTCCACACCCTTTTCCCTATAACTTTTAGGTTAAGTCTTGGCCCATCAAGTCACAATGACTACTAAGATTGCTTCAAAAACACAGCGTAGGTGGAAAAAAATCCTGCAGGACTACAGTGAGACTTGACTCAAACGCTTACACATTAGTCACAAACTAATACCCTTTCAGGTGGCAGTACCAAAAGCAGTAGCCCCAACTATTAAGTAAGAAATTAAATACTTAAAGAAGCCTACAAGTATTTTCAGCTTCAGCGGACATGCACATTAATAATGATCAGGCTGCTATAATCCCACTGGTTGCAAGGACTGTAAGATACAAATAAAAGCCCCAAATATTAGCAAGTCCATTAATATTTATAAGCATATTTTGACATGGACCCATGGAGAGTGCAAGGATGTAAAATCAACAATCCTCAAACTGCTTTTCAGCAGTGTAAAGCACTAAGCATCAATGTGCTGCATGTTATTTACATGCTGATGTGCTTTGCTAGTTCAGTGTGGAAATACATAAAATATGAACAGATGTACCATGCAAAACCCTAAATTTGGGATTAAAGTTAAGGACTCATTATTCCTTAAGTCACTAAATATAAATTCACAGAGAAGAACTAAGTCTCCCCTCTTTGGCTGCTTTGAAGAAAGTTTGGATACAATTATATTATTCATAGGCAGATGATTAAACAAAAGCAAAAAAGAATAAAATTAGAGAGCAAATGTAAGTTGTTTTCAAAACAAGCTATGGCATTTCTCCAGGTTATTTATTTTGTCCTAAATAAAAGGGGTTTGGTTTTTCAATAATACTTGCTCCCCCTTCTGATTTGTGCTCACTGATATGGGCACCAAGATATTCAGATAACTGAATAGTGAGCTGTTATACAAGTTATTTGAATATCTTGGTGCATCTACAAGGTTAAAAGCCATCAAAACTACCCATTTTAAAATGCCACATATTTTTAATATTTAATATGACAGATTAATGTTATAATTAGAGTGATACACACATCAACACAATATGTATGCAAGTTGCGTTTGGAGAAATTTCTTACATGACAATGTCTCCATGCTACAGATGCAGCACCTTTAAATAATCAATTTAATTTAAAGCAGTCCTAGTAAGTCATTCACTTACCCGTATCCAGCTGTTGGCTTTCAGTTCCACAGGGTTCTGTGGTTCACTGCTATATAGACAACATAAGCACCACATCAGAGTCTTCTGGCTTTCATCTGCAGGAAGAAAAAAAACAAGTAAGGATACATTTAGAGAAAAAAAAAAAAAAATCAAAACACAGACAGAATTACACACAACAGTCCCTATCCATCCACAAAATTAAAGCCCTAAATATC
>JANRGW010152125.1:0-40792 GCA_024733675.1 Psilopsiagon aymara
TATACCTTAGTTACTAAACTGTTCTTATCTCAACCTGTGGGAGTTGCATTCTTTCGATTCTCCATGTAGCAAACTGCTTGGCTGATTTATGGCCTAAACCACGACACTGTGCATGTTTCTATGCACACACACATAGTCTTACCTTGGATCACAGTTCCTGGCAGTAGCTAGGAAATGATATGTAATCTCTTTCGGTTTCTTGTTTGTGTTACCAGTCATGCATTGGAAAAGACCTTGGGTCACTGTCCCAGTAGATGATCACAGTCCATATCACATAGAGAGACAGGAAGCAGTTGCACAGCATAAACCACGCTGCTTACTCAGCAGTACAAAGAGAGCTTCACCTGAAATTATATCCTATTCATGTGGTATAGTTTTTGCTTCTTGCTCGCCTCCTAGAGGTGATACCAGGCTAACTACCCCCAGCAAAGCATTTGAGAGTCTTCCAGCAGCAGTGGGAAAGAAGAGGAGACACAGCGAGACCCTTCAGAGGGCTGCCAGCTGGGAGAAGCATCCCTGGGGTAGAGATGAGGGATTTCCCATGCTAAGGCAGCCCCTCTGCTTTGTGAGCTGTGTTACTGTCTCCCCCCATAACTGTCACCCATGCAGTGGAGTGAAGGAGAAGGCAAGGGCTTGCTGCATTAGCATCCATTGCAAAACTGGAAAGGTCCACCAGGAATCAGCCCTTTGGGGTAGGGAAAAGGATTTTTCCACTTTTCTCCCAATTATTGCACAATTAAACATTCCATCACATTTGTTTTCTGTGGTTTCTTCTTTCTTTCCCTTCCTTCCTCCACTCCCTTATTTTTATTTTTTCCCAGCTGCTCTACTCTTTGAATCCATGATGTTTGTGAAGTCAAAATACAGAGTATGAAATAAAATAGGTTAGCAAATTCTAGAATATATTCAAAGTGCTGAAAGGTTTGGGCTTTTTTTCCCCAGATATTCATTATAGAAATTGGCTCTTATATCAGAGAATCATGTAGTTGGAGTGTTTTTTTCTTCTCCTCCAGGGCAGTGGAACTCAATTGCATTCTCCACAATTGCAGATGGCAGAAGACAATAGTTTGCAATGGAGTACTCGTTTAAAAGACATGTCCTAAAAATCTTTCAGTCACCAGGAAAATTCATGTGTCATGTGAGAAGAACTTTTCAAATTTCAGCATGTTGTTCTCCAGTATTTGACCAAGTTGACCAGAACATACGTTTTTTAATCAGAGCATCACAAAATATACTTCAGAAGGCCTTTTACTATGACTATGGGATATACTCTTAGGCTCCAGAGGGGAGAGAAAGCATATATGTGTCCCCTCTGAAGCTTTCAAACCGCATTAAAATTCCCATCTTTGTCTAGACTTTTACTTTGTAAACATAGAATTTCCTAGTTTGTAATGTAGGTCTGTTTGCCAGCAGTATGCCTTGTTTAGGACACTTTTCTTTCCTTACATTTAAAAATGAGTCTCCAATCAGAAGTGTTGGCAGCAGAGGTCAGCCAGGGGAAACTTGAGGTGTCTTGTCCTCAGGTTGCTCCCAGCCTTTTGTTTAGCTTCTACAAAACAGATCCCACCAGCAGCAATATTTAGCTACACAACTATAATTTGAAAGATACAAGATAGTGTCCCGTGCTCTACAACAGTTGTCTTACTCAAGTGAACTTCGAGTACATTTTTAGGCTTACAAGGTTGGAGTTGTAGACTTACACTGCTGCACATTGCAGAAGAGGAGAGCATGAATTTTTACATGCTAGTTCTGGCTCTCATGAAAGAAAGGACACTGTAAACACTCATTATACAGAGGTTATAGACCACCATTGGCAGCACAGCCATTTCAGGAAGTGTAACTCTAGTTGGGAATAAGTTGCCTATTATACTTTCCAGCAGTAAATGTACTGATTGTCCCTGAAGCCCTCCTGGGAAATGAACTGTGAGGTGACATGTGATTTAGCTCAAGTCTGCAGAAAAGCAACTTTTGCTTCGTTTGTGCAGGTTCTCCTGGAAGACATGCTAAGGTGCATGAAAAACAACAAGGTGCTTGGTGTCAGCTAGCATAGCTTCACTAAGGGGAAATCCTGCCTTATCAGTTTGGTGTCCTTCTATGATGGGGCTACAGAACTGATAGACAGGGGTAAAGAGGTCAGCATCATCCACCTGGACTTGTGCAAAGCATTCAACACTGTCCTGCATGATATCCTTGTCTCTAAGTTGGAGAGATATAAATTTGATAGATGGACCACTTGGTGGATAAAGAACTGGCTGGTTGGCTGCACACAAAGAGTTGTGCTCAATGGCTCAGTGTCCAGCTGGAGACCAGTAACGAGTGGTGTCCCTCAGGGCTGGGTGTTGGGACTGGTCTTGTTTAACATCTTTGTCATTGACATGGACAGTGGGATTGAGTGCGCCCTCAGCAAGTTTGCTGATGACACCAAGCTGGGTGATTCAGATACGCTGGAGGGAAGGAATGCCATCCAGAGGGACCCTGACACACTTGTGAGGTGGGCTGATTCCAACGTGATGAAGTTGATCAGCACCTCTGACCAGCACCTCTGATCAGCTCAGCTTTGCCCATGTTAGGAGGCTTCTATTGCCCTGGCTAGGCAAGGAGGTTTTTTTTCTCCTGAGCTACTCCTGGCAGGGTTGCTGCCCCTGGGTCTGGCTGGGTTGCAGCATTTCTGGTGTTGATGTGAATCTGTGGCAAATACTACATGTGCCACTGAGCACCTTCTCTCTGCTCAGATACCTACTGCTCTCTTTTTGTGCAGGATACAGTTGGGGTCAAAAAGCCTCACACTTCTGAAGTGAAGTTGTAACTGTGTCAGACCACAGAGGGACAGAGGGCTGGCAAATTGATTTCCTGGGGAGATGGGTCGTTTCTTCCTTCCTTTGTTCCTCCTTCCTTTTCTTCCTTTCTTCCTGCCTGCCTGCCTTTCTTTGCCTTGCCTTGCCTTGCCTACCTGCCTGCCTTCTTTTCCTTCCTTTCCTTCCTTTCCTTCCTTTCTTTCTTGTCTTTCTTTCATTTTCCACTTCCTTTCTTTTCTTTTTTTTATTTCTTTCCTTTCTCAAACCTGTTTCATTTTACTGTTATTACGTGTTTTGGTTTTTTTTTTCTAATAAATGGTTCCCAAGAGTGGGTGATTTGGTGAAAGTGCTCATTTCTATCAGGCCCTTAAATCCTACTGAAAAAAAATAAAATGCCCAAATAGGATGGGAAACATATCTTGGCAGGATTTTTGTCATATCTGGGTACATGATTCAGTATTTCATAGGTGGATAATTATTTAGTCTTTCCTTTGTAAGCAATACTGTTGTTTTACTAGTCTTTTTTTCTGTTGACATCCAGTTGGGGCCAAGCAATTTGCATAAGTATTACTATTATTGGCGCCCCTAGAGAGTTTTCTGATATTGTCAAGAACAAAGCACTGTAAAGGAACACATGGCCAAAGATAATAGAAGATCTGTGCACACAGAATCATAGAATGATTTGGGTTAGAAAGGACCTTAAGATCATCTATTTCCAATCGATGTATAATAAATTTGTCAGCAATTAATTTCTTAATAGAAGTTACAATAGATAAAGGAATCCTCTTAAGATATGCTATTGGAAATCCTGTAGGTATTTGAAATTCTTGAACACTCTGTTCTGTGAACAGGATTTTCATTAAAATGCATTTATCTTTGCTCCAGTAATTCAGTCTGAAAAGCAACCTGTTGGTTTTTTACCTCCATTCTCACAAAGCCTTGAAATATTTTGGCAGCAATACCAGGGAGACAGTCACTCCACCTGTATCTGATTTATTGAACTGCGCATGCAGGGGGAGGTTATGGTGGCTTAATGGCAGTGTTGGATCCAGATGCTCTAGCATCTCCCAGCTAGTGAGAAAATAATCCCTGCCACTCACATGGTCCTTCTGATTAAGCGCCTCTTGCTCTTTTTAGGAAATCATTTGCTGCCCTGCAGTGTTCTCTGATTCACAAACACTCATGTGCATCTCTGTGTAATTTGTCTGTCCTCCACTCAGTCTGCTGTATGCCATAATGTGGAAGAGCAGATTTAACCCCACGGTGATCTATTATGACTCAGTATTTCATAGGCAGATGCCAAGACTGCCTCTAGTAACGTTAGTAACAAAATACTAAGGAAACATTACTTATTTTTTCACCTTCAGACTGATGTCAATTAGAAAAAAATACATATTGTGACTACTGCGTGATAGAGTAGTCCTCAGCCTCTTTTAACAGAAACAGGGTTAAATATTGAAGTAAAGGGACGTGCTTTTCATTTTCTATTGTGGAAGTACAACTGGTGACTGTGATGACTGTGTATCTCAGGAGGTGAAAAATGACCAACCAGTGATGAGCAAACACTCTCAGAAAACGTAAAAGCAGACGCATAATTCACAGGCCAGACAGCAAGAAATAAGACACTGCATACGAATAAGATTATGTGGTGTGAGCGCAAATGAGTGCTGAAGGAGAGGATTTAACTGCTTCACTGAAAGTGCAATTTCACAAACAGCTCTTCTGACTGCTTTTCATCAGTAGATGCTACCCAGTGGCATAAAGCAGTTTAAAAAACCCCCAGCAAACTGTATGAAAATGGTGGGCTTGCTCCCAGCCACAATAAATAACAATCAGTTAAAAATACCAGTATTTAACTTCTGCCTCTTAAGTAAGCAACTCGGGTTTAGTTTCTGTTTTTTCCTCAGAATGTGTATTTTGGGCTCTGCTGAAAGCAGGCCCTTTGGACAAGACCATGCATTCTGGACAACTACCACACAGAAATTTTGGCTGGCTGAATGTACCTTAAATTAGTCAAAAATGGTGCTTCTTCCATTAATTAGTATTTTTCTTCATTAATATCCTTTAAAAAAGATCACTGAAAAATAGAGTACTGATGTTGCTTGATTTCCATGAATACCCTATGCTCTAATAGAATATAATCCTCTGCTAAAACGTGGTAGAAGACCATTACAGCCTGCAGATCTGACCTGAAATAAACACAGTATTCCAGGTTCTGAGGACTTTATCAGTGGCTGCATAAAATAAAACAAGAGACTTCTTCCAGAGTCAGATGAAAAAGAGGATGTGGCTCAAAATGAAGTTGAGGAGAGTTTGTTCCACCAAGAAGAAGCTTCAAAATTTTAAGTTGATGCAAAACATCACTTGATGGCAAAGTTTTCATTTTTTCACTGAGCTCTAACTTCATCTTTTCAGGTTGATCTCTGTAGCTGATTCCCAGAATCAAGCTGGAAAGTCTATTGTGTAGCTCAGCTCTCCTAAGGAACTTTTGCATGCAAAGGTTACCATTCAAAGGCTTAGAGAGCTCTTGTCTGAGGACCCAAACACAGGGAGGACCCTCTTCCTCTGCTATGGAAACTCAGGCTGTGCTCAGCTGTGGCAGACTCAAGCTGAGGACCACTCTTTTGTAAAGCAGGCATAAGTGGATTTTCAGAAGTGACAAGTTTAGGTTTTGCATGATCCCCTTACTATAATTTTAGATCCAGACAAATGAGAGAAGTTTTCACCCCAATCAGTACTTTTCCATTGCTTTCAGTATTACATGTCCATACTGCCCTATTTGTTTCAGTGAAGGCCCCTATTTCCTTGTTAATGTATTTAACTGCTTAATAGTCTTAACAATATTTATTTTTATGAATTAAGAATACTTGTTTTCCCAGTGTCACAAACCTATAAGTGTAACACTTTATTCCCATGACCCAGGCATTGTGTGAAAGACAATTTATGAGTAAAATGAATAAACATTTTTCATTGTTCTGATTGCTGAGGTCTGGGCCACTTACACTAGCCTTGTGGAAGTAGCTGATTGCGCTTTAGATTTGTAAAGCCAGTCTGTATTTCCTGCTTATCTGTTTAATTTAACTGACTTTAATGATCCAGCACATATGGCCCAATGCAGTAATACTAAATTACAAGCCATCTAGTTTTTATGCTGGAGGAAGGTTCAGTCACCGTGGCTGTTTCACCCAGACGTTATAAAACTTGGCTGGAGTTTTCTAACTGTCTTTTAAATGAAATCAGACTGCTTCACTGAAGGCTTCTTCATGCTCTTGTGAATTTCAGGATGCTGCTATAGGGGTATTTAGTTCCACAGGTTTCATTTGAGTGTTTAAGAAGGGATATAGTCCAGTGCATACTCAAACATACCTCTATGGAGTTCTTTTTTTAAATTTATTTTTATTATAGTAACACTTCCCAGCTGACGATACTTATATTGCCTGGCTCTGATTTAGCCAAATGGCAAACATACACATTCTTAAGTGACTAGCTCTCCATTCAGAAGTTTCATAGCTTAATTTTCCAAATTATTTATCTGAACTGTTCCATTTTTAGTAGCATGACTAACATTAGATTTTGCAAACTATTTGTAAAACAGACAAGAGTGGCTGAATAAAATATAGTATATAAACATAGAAGTCTCAGTCAGGATCTGGTATTCTAGCATTAAACTGCAGTGCAAATAGGGACTTTAGTTTGCAGAATGTTTGTATCAGAGAAAAATATACAGGCAAAGGTTATGTCATTCTGTCATACCCTTACACTTCCCAGGTGTCAGGGAAAGCATGATCAGGACACTATTTCCAAGGTAGTGTGTTCATTCAGGTGAATTAAATTATTTCAACACATTTTTGCAATATACATGTATAATATGTATTATATCTTCAGGTTAGACAACTTCTGTTCTTTGTACTATTGAGTCACTCATCTTTTGGAGGTAGCCAAAATAGTGTAATCCCTCCAATAGTTCTATATCTACTCTTGGCCATGAATTCTGCTTGTAGAAGTGTACATTACTCTCCCTAGAGCGGAAGGGAGCTGGGAAAGCCATTCTTTTAACAGCTAACATCTTACCCAGAAATATGAAAGCAGAGCATCCCTTTTGCTCACTTGCAAAAGTAAGCCTACCTGCAGGCCATCTTGCATGGTTTTAGCCTTTCAGGTTTCATCTCCATTCAGTGTTCCTCTTAAGTGCCTGCATTTTGAACCAGCTCTAACTACAATCCAGGGACCTATACAATTGCACTTAAATTTAAATGCCATTAACTGACTGAGTAATTTATCAGTGTATACAGCAAAGGTTAATTGATGGTAGCATTAATTCTGTGGATGGTAGAAGTACTTTAACATTTTCTGATGTTCTGATTAGCTTTTGAAAAGCCTCAAAGTTTCTCCTCCAATTCAGCCTTATGCTCTATAGAAACATCTCAATTATTTTGCATCTCTTAGTTTCAGGAAGGCAGCTCTACCTTTCATATAGAATTTACATATTTTTCCTCAGAGCTGACAGGACCATAAGAAAATACCCCTTAAGGTGCTTTTGTTCATTCTTCTTCATTGGCTAATAGCTACGCACTAGCCTAAACTAGAACGATACACAAACAATCCCTGCAACCACCAAGAACATTGGTGTGATTTAAGCCTTCACTGCAAAACCTGAGAAGTACTCTAATGCACCAAGGCTAGAAGTGAAGAACATCTAACATGATGCTTTCTTTGCTTGAGAAATTACACAAAACCAGTTCATCCATATTTGTATGAATCTTTAAGGTAATTATGCCATTTGGGCTTAACAAAGTGTTTCCTTGCAAGCTGAGAGGATGGAAGTAACTTACCATGTGCCTAACCCAAAAATTCCAGGTTGCATCTCTGTAGCATTTCCCTCCCTGGGAAAGACAGCCTGCCTACATCTGGCATAATGAATGTGAGTAGTGCCATCATCTGTTTACGCGTTTTACAGTGTGTTACATGTATGATTAGCTCTGCTTTGCAGAAGGAGGACTCAGAGTGGAGAAAAATGAAGTAATTTGGCCAATGCTTTGTGAGAAGTTGGTAACAAAAGTAAGACTGAAAAGCTTTGGAGTCTGTTGTGTTTCTCCGATTGCTGCTACAGACTAGAATAGGTAGTTATAAGCACCCACGTGTTTTAAATTACTTATACAAGTGCAGTCTGTGATGCCCTTTCTCAATACAGTCACAATGCTCAGCTCTTACCGAGACTTTAAACAATACTTAAAGTTTTATTAAGCATAATGATTTCAGCACTTTTGCTTTAATGGCTCCTGTTAGCCACCAAAGCCGATAGAGAAGGCAAGTTTATAGTGTGAAGCAGTATCTTTTATTGAAAAAGCTCACAGAGCAGGAGAGGAAGACATGAATGAACTTTTCGGAGCTTAGGAACTGAGAAATAACCAGTGCTGGACCTCTAACTGAGCGTGAAAATTTGACATGCAGTAGCACAAACTCTATTTCTTTTCAGCAGAGTGAAACCACTGTAAATATATTTAATCATTGAGATTGCTTTTCCTAATAAAGCATGTTAGCTGTTGGAGGTGCTGGATGAATACCTAAAAGACAATAAGGGCACCTATACATAACAGATTATGTAACATTCATAAATAATTATCAGACAATTATAATAAAACTCCTATCCTAATTTATTCTGCTCCACTGGATTAATTGTAATATTGTCCATTCTGAAATATTTTTCAATATTTACCATTCATTTTTTCTAATCTGTCCAATTTCACTTATGTTTTAAAGATGGGTCATAATAAAATACCCTTAATATTTTGCTTTTGCTTTTTATGTTTATGAAAAATAGATTGTCTGTTAAAGTAACAGAGTTGTACTTCATGTTGAGCTGGAAAAAAAATACTGGGGGAAAATTGCAGTAGTTCGTGTATTCAAACTACTAAGTTGAGGAACATTTATAGCTTCATTTTTGAATGCTGGCATAGGCAAGGCAAGAAGATAAGTAAATTGCTGAGTAGATTTAACCTGGTGTGGTTAGACATAAGTAACTGCAGATACACATAAGAAGTGTACTTGTGTGTGGAATTGATTATACATTTAAATTTCTCTTTCTATATATGGGATATCCAGTCAGTCTTTGAGCAGGCATGTTTTGCATCTGTAGGACTATTTGAGAATCCAGGACAGAATAAGTAACTGAAGTCCATATTGATGCCAGAATATCAAGTGATACTCTATTCCATGTCCTCAGTTTTCCTTCCAGAACACTTGGCTCAATCCACCCCAAATAATTAAGCACTCCTTGGAAAAGATTATCAGCACTGTAATTGTAATTCTATCATGAAATTATAGTCGGTAGATTAGGAAACCTAAACATTCTTTAAAATTAAGAGGAAACTTGATATGGTGGAATAAACAACAGTTATTAAACTAATTACAAACTGGAATATGTTTTTGACAGTTTGAAAATTACAAGTAAAATACAATTAATAATTGGAATAGTAACAGTCCCATTTTACTCACTATGCCAAACATAATTTCCTATCTTGTAAACCACAGACAATCCTCATAAACAGGCCAACTGCTAGATTGACGTGATTAATCAGTTTTTATTAATACGCTGTTCCTGGGTGACCAGTTTTGTACATAAATGAAAATGCTCCATCTTGTATGAATAAAGAGCAATTTTTTTTCCCTGTCCCTAAGTAGGTTAAAATAACCTTATGGAAGTCGCTGTAGAGGAGCTGTTTTGTAGTCAGCTCCTGACATATTCCTGTGGCCAATGTTGTGATCTCTAATACTGCATCTATAAAGCCTCTGATTCTGCTTCTTCAGCTGTGCACCCTTTTAGCAGGGACCTCCAACCAAGGCTGGTGTACCTCAGTGCACTGATTGGTCCTCTTGTGGTCCACAGCTGTCCTTGTGCTCTGACCTCACAAGCAAAACTTGTTTTTCATAGAAGGAATCCGAAGAGAAAAAATGTTCAAGGTTTATTTTGTTTGTTTGTTTGTTGTGGGTTCTTTTTTCATTTGTTTGTCTGTTTGTGGTTTTTTTTTTTTTAGTGTTTTTTGTTTGATTGGTTTTGCTGTTTTTTTCGGGTTTTTTGTTAGTTGTTTTTTTTTTTTTTTTCACTTGAACCAAATAATCCCAACTGTGGACTTGGTAAGAGTGAAATTACAGGAAGGAACGTGTAGAAGGAGTGCGTTTGCATATCCATTATGGCAGTGGAATCACAGAATCATTCAAGTTGGTAAAGACCCTTGAGATCAAGTCCAACCATTAGCCTAACACTGCCAAGTCCAACACTGAGCCATATCCCTAAGCCACATCTACCTTTTAAATACCTCCAGGGGTAACAATGTCATTGCATAGCCAATCAAAACATCACCTGAAAACTTGTCTTATGAAGTATTAATTCTACATATATTTATGAAAAGTGAGATGGCAACAATTAGTCTCATATAAAAGTATGAATCACTGACATGGAAGTAGTACTGGTGAATGTTTTGTTGATGTGAAACTTACTTTCAGGCAGTCAATTATGGTACTTAAAAGCACTTCCATATATATTAAAGTAATCTATACTTTTTTCTTTAGAGAAAAAATTAGTATTTTGTTTTGAATAGCTAATCATTATGTATGCAATATATATATAAATAATTTTTTTTATTGTGATGATTGAATTGATTTTTATACTAAAGTCTTCTGCAGCATTTCTGCAAAGTCATATTTATAAGTGTGTCTTTGATAAGGTAGTGGTTTTTTTTCTCATACTGTTGGATTATTTCCAGGTTTTAAGAGGAAATGCGTCAGAAGCGCTTACAGTGCTGAAGCCTTGAAGGATAAAGTACCATATTATGGGACACAGAAAATTATAGTCTTGCTAGACCAGGTACAAGTATGTTTTCCACATACTGCAAAAATGCTTTTCAATAAAACACATTGTCATTGAACTAGCAGTGGCCCTAGTTTTTCTGACAACTCTCTTTCTAGAATGCCATTATAAATTTAAGGTATTTTAGTGCAGGTATTTAACCTAAATGCAACAAACTGTTGCAAGAAAAAAAGCTGCAAGCCCACCAGACAGAAGAGCTCATAAAGGCTGATGCCTTTCAGTATCAAGGAAAGCTGAATTTAGTGTGAGTCCTTAATAATTCCAGTCACCTTGGAGTATTTTTAATCATGTTCTTTCACTATTTCTGTTTTCAAACCCTGATCCTGATTAGTCACCATGTATGAATTCCAGTCCAAGTCATCTTCCCCAGAATGCATTTAATAGATAATTTTAATAATGCAAATTAGAAATGCATTTAATAGATCATTTTAACCTATTGAATATCACTTCAGTGACACACTCCCTATAACAGACTTCCATGTGTGGAAAGCCCAAATAAATTGAGGGGTGAAGGACAAATAAATTGAGGGGTGAAGGACAAAGCCAGCTAGCAATGCTAAGGGAGCAGATGATTTGCTTTCTGGTGCCTGGTCTGACTAGAGTCTTGTATAACTGGTTTTACAGACTACTGGGCTAAATGTAAGACCTGACTACATCAAATGAATCTTTAAGTGTAATCAGAAAGACAAACCTGATGTGTCTGAAAGCAGGAAGATTTTTCTTCTTTGAAAAAGAGGCCTTTGTGGACTCTCTTCTTTGAAGACTTCTCCATCTTGAAAGAATCACTGTTTGTATACATCAGTATTTTTTATATAGTGTCAGCCACTGAAACTGTGTTCCAGTCAAACAGTGAAACCACAAAAGTCTGTGTAATCACTCTGTTTATTGTTCACTTTGATTAGCTTCTATACAAAGGCATTACTGAGGAAAAAGACAATAATATTCCAAAAACACTAAGGTAGGTTAGTTTAACTTACAGGACTTGTCAGAAAAAGTGTATTAATATGGGACTTTCTGTTCTGAGTAGTCTTTGTCAGGAGAAATGACTGAAATGTTGTTTTAAATGTCTGAAGCAAGATACAGTGTACTTCAGTGTTTATAGAATCATAGAATAGAATCAATTAGATTGGAAAAGACCTGTATGATCATCCTACCATTATCCCAGGACTGCCAAGAGCACCACTAAATGATATCACTGGGGCATTATCCGGATGGTTTTTGAGCACTTCCAGAGACAGTGATTCCTCCACTTCCCTGGGAAGCCTGTATCTTTCTTCATGTCTTATAGTTGGTCTGAAATAAATTCAGCATAACATTCTGAAAAAAATCTGAGAAGCCAGTCCTATTAAACCATATTTGTATTGTAAACTATCCCCCTGGTTATATTCAACGCCATACTCTCCGTTGAGTTTTGCAGCTCTGACTCGAACAGTGATTAACACTTCAATATACTAGCTTGGTAGAGACCTATTTATAGACCTATTTTACAAAATTACTTCCTGCAAGGAAAAGTACATCATATTTCGAATTAAAAAGACCTGTCACATTCTTTCCTGTTCAACCTCCTATAAAAGCAAGTTCATTTCTACAGTATGCCAACTGTTTGCTCCATAATGTGTTGCATAAAACTCCAGGGCTTTACATTTCTGAGAAAACTGCAGCAGAGCAACACTTTTTCCTCCTACTTTCAAGACATTTTCCTGACTTAAAAAATCTTCCTAATTAGCTGTGCGCATTTATATGCTGTCGTACTGTCTTCCATCTCTATCCTTCACAAGGAGCAGTAGTCTTTACAAAACTTTTCTCATTAGTAACTATTTTTAGCTCTTACCAAAGTGAAAAATGACAGTGAAAATGTAGACTCCATTTTTTTACCTGCTTTCTTATTTCTTTTTAAGACTGAAACAACTATATTTTCATATACACAAAAATGTCTGGCGCCTTCAAGTTCCAAAAACCTCACACTTACATCTTCTATTTCTTTTATATGCAGAAATGCTTGTTTATGTCAAACTTTTTTTTCTTTACATACTGAAACAATGCTGCTTCCATTGAGCAATTAATCCAGCTTTCTCTGATCATACTGATGTGTTCATACTTGTTGTGAATGCTGTTCTTGATATACCTCAAAGTGTGGGTTCACGAACCTTGGCAACAAGCAAGAATTTTACAGCCTCTGAAGATTTAGATCAGGTTTTGCAGTAATTTGCTGTGATTTTTCTTTCATAGGCATATGGTGTCACTGTGAACGTGGCTCCATAAGTGTTTTTTTTAATCAAATGGGTTGTTGGTTCATCCATTTGCAAATGCAGATAGTTAGAAGTATGCAGTTGCTCATGCCAATATAATAAGGAAAATTGTGGCAAAGATGACATATTTTTAAAATCTCAGCACAGTAATTTCTTTTCATATACAAATAAGAAAATGGTCTTAAAATTTTCATTTTAAGAAATTAAAAAATTCCAGGATTTCCAGAGAGACACTTTGTCTCAGCTATAGTCTTTCTGTCACATGCTTTGAAATGCTGACCTGCAGCATTTGGAGAGTAGCAGTTTCAGAGAAAGAGCACTCACTGAACCTGATTTCTCAGAATGGCCACAAGCAGAAGTCTTATTTGCACAAATGGGTTTCATGACTGTGTGCACAAATTGTATCCTAATGTGGCCATAAAGCAAAGGTTAGACGTGACAATCAGTACAGCACTACAAAAGCATTTGGAGAGTAAATGTGTGGGAAGGATCTGACGTTCATACCATATGCAGTTTAGGGGAAGTTTTCACCTTTAAAGTCTGTGGACTAAATATTTTAGGGTTTGGAGGACCATGCTTTGGGAACAGTCTTCTGGTTTGGTTTCATCTGAGAGGGGCTGAGGCTGAGCATGCAGAGCCTGCTCCCTATGTGAATCTAACTGGCAAGTGGGGATGATCAGAAGATTTATCTCAGAACTGCAATCCTGAACTGAACATTAATTTAGGACACCCAGAGCTAGTCAAACATTCAATTGCTCTCTTCAGCAAACTTGTCATACTCAATTCAGGAACATAATTATTCACAAAAGCAAAATATTCCAATGTCTATATGCTTCTCTTTGCCATATTATAGCATCTGGTGGCTTGAGGGGGGTTGAGTGTGTTATTTGTTTTTTTGGTTGGTTTTTTTTTTGTTTTTTTTTTTGTTTTTGTTTTTTTTTTTTTTTTTTTTTTTTTGTTTTGGTTTTTTTCTTTTTGGGTTTTTTTGTGGTTTGTTTTTTTTTTTTTTTTTTTTTTTGGTGTGTGGTTTGTGGGGTTTTTGGTTGGTTGGCTGGTTTGGGGGTTTTTTTTGTAATGAAATATTCACTAATGTCTTTCCTAGAAGAGGGAAGCATCCTGAGGGACTTACAGCACCATTGTGATCAGGCCTCTCTCAGCCAAGATTCTGGATGAGTGCTTTGAAAAACAATGGATATACTCCTGAGCAAAATTGTGTAATCCATCATTTCTGCATCAGTTTATAGATTGAAAGCAAGGTTAGAGAGAGGGAACAAACAGAACAGGAGGATTCTAAATAGGCAATAAACATATTAAAACTCTTTGATTCTCACAGTTTGAAATTTGCAAAGTGTAAGATGTGTTGTTTAGTCACATATGCACTGCAGAAGTGTTCTCAGGGAGCATCAGTCTGGCACTGAAAGTTACTGTAGTGATTCTGCTCTGAGACAGGAAAAAAGGCTGAACCAGATAGGAAACTAAGGGCATTACCAAATTGTCACGAACCCTAAACGACTTTTTTTATGATAGTTTTAAAGAACTCCAAACTGAAGCATTGTATTTTGAAGTAAAAAGGAGAGGAAAGTGAGGGAGGAAAAGATACTCACAGATGATTCTTTGTATGTTTTCGAATAGCTTATGTAGTGTAAATTAAGCTTATATTTTCACGTATGGTTTAGGCAAACTAGGAAAGTCCTAGTTTCTGCCTCTGTTCAGCTGAAGGAAAAGAAAATAATTTTCATAGCAAAGTGTTTGGATTTGGGAAAAGAAAATAAAGCATGCTGCACTCTTCCTCAAATTTAGTGAAATGCCAATCAGCAAAGCATTCAAGCTTTGTTCTGCTGAGTATGTGCTTCAGTCTTATCCTAAAGCAAGGCAAATAAATTATGGTGTTCAGAAGTGCTGCCTATCTTTGTATGTGCTTTTTTTATAATAATTGACCTCTCCAATGGCACTCTATCTTTTCTATTGTATCACAAAATTATGTGGGAAGTTAATAACATTGTAATTTAATATTAAAAGCGCAAAACATTTAAAATGCCCTAGTATTTTTTTAAACACAACTATCATCTGTTGCATACAGAGTTGTTATTACTCTTCCTTCTCTTAAGAAATTTTAGAAGTACAAGAAAAATCCAGCCAAAAAAGCCCCCCAAAAAAAGTCTTGCTGAAAACATAATGAATTTGGGGTCATGCATTGTTTTGAGTAAGTTGTCACTTTTGCAAAGGGCAGACAGTGTCGAAGGGAATCATTGAGTTTCTCAGTTTTCCATGGTTAGTCTCCACAGAACTGAAAGTTTTCTGCTATGACTGAGTATAAAATTTAAAGTTAGTTTTATGGAGATATGTTTCTGAGCCTATGTATTCTGAATGGCAGATAACATTTGAACTTCAAAGTCTACAGTGATTTGGCAACTAGAAAAAGAATCTGCGTTTATTAAAGGAAATGCAATAAAATCTGTAAAACCTCACTACCTTAGTAATTGTCTTCTGGGATACAACCTGTCTATCAGGAATAGGTTAAAAATTAAAGAGTATATTCTGCTTTTCCTGTGACCTGTCTTATCTGAACTACTTTTCTTTCAATTCTGTGTAATCTGTATTTTCTATGTGCCTTGCTAGTATTTAGTCAAATTATAACACTTTTACTGAGCCACTCAAACACCAAGAATTGATGCCTCATGCCCTGAAAGAAATTAATATTATAGAAGATTGATAAAGTTGTTCCAGAGGCTAGATTTACAGAGGATATGGGGCACTGAGATTTCACCTAAACTCCCTTCTGGGACTATGCCACCCTTGATAACCTACAATACACTTTGACTTTAAGGTACTTTTCGATCTTGATTCAGCTCCATCATGCCTTGAACATAGACTCACTGTGTCTCTCTCAAACTTTCAACAGTAAATTGTATAGCAAACAGATATACAGAAATCCAAACTGATCTCTCCAGAATGACAGAGGATAGAAGTTGGATTGTTCATGTTATTTTTCATGAAGTAAATTATGTCTAAAAGCTTGTTATCTGGAACTCTGATCGTCTTTATCATTCATCATTCGCATTAAGAATGTCATAAAGAATTCAGATCTCTTCATGTATGTTCTGCAGTTCTTTTTGAGATGCTGACTTTAGATATACAATTCTCTTAGTGTTCAGGAAGATCAGAATCAGGACATTTTATGTTTCTTTTTTCCAGAAGCCAGTAAACTCCTGTTGTAAAGAGCACAAAGACTCTAGTGTAAATATACTGCACTAGTGTCTTTCTTTTGCCAGGCTTGTCTAAATCATGAAGGCTTCTTGCTTTCAGATTCAGCTACCATCAGGAATAGATTTGGTTTCTGTGACAACTTTTATCATAATTGTTACAAATGTTAGGAGAGAAGACACATCTTGCTTTAATATAGACAGTCATTTTTGCGAGGTTGTGACTTGTAAATAATCTACAATTTTGAATGCAACACAAGTCACTGAAAATGTGTGGAGGAAACGTCGAACACATCCTCACAGAGAAATGTGATGTAGGTCAGAAACTGCCAAGGGTTATTACTGGTTTGGGCCGTTCTGATATTCAGGACAGGAAAAGGGAGCTGAATTTAGACTCTGGGGCTACATCTCTGTCAGCACACAGCATGGCCTGTGCTTGGGCTTATGCACTACCCAGAATAGTTTATTCTTTTAAATTGTTAACATTCTCTAAGAAACAGTTTTAGTCCATATCTGATGAAAAAGCTCTCTGCCTAGGCATGGAAATAATACCACAGGGAATGAGAAGTAAGCCATGGGGTTGCTTGCACTGCATTTCATTTACTGCTGTAGCTGTAGTCCCAGACTTTACATTCGGCCCTCTGAGTATTGTGATCTACTACTGAGGAGAAGTCAGATATGATGAGGGCTTGACATATATGATTGATTTTAATCATAGATTTGATTGGAAAGGAGCTATAAGAAGCAAGATATCAAGGTTCATAAATGGCAATTTGTAAAATCCATTAATTGCTACTAGTTGCTCTAAGGAAATATATAGCAGAGCTCTCCTGAGGAATGGAAAAGCCTTCAGTTTTGAACACGAGACCAGAGGGCAAGTGTATTGATCTTTTTTTCGTAATTGTGCAATACTATTTGGTAAGCCACTATGCTTGCTCCACTAGGATAGATCTTGACTACTTTTTTCTTCAGATGAATAAATTTGACCACATTTTCCAATAGGTTTGTGCATATGGAGTAGCTTTCTTTGTGGGAAAGACAAAAAAGAAAGATCGTTCATTTCATCTTACAAGCTTGCAGGTTAGTTTGATCTTGTTAACATGCACTGTAGTCGGTAACATACCAATCACTAACGTACCAGCTCTAACAATATGCTTTGGACTCTCCTAATTTTTTTATAATTAGCAATGTGTATGTACTCCTTTTGTCAATAACCAGAAGAGACATGACTTATTTTTGCTGATTAAGTTCTCTAACAGTAGTAATATATATTGAACGAACACATTCAAAGAATATTCACAGTGCATACGGGTTTCATCAAAAGATTTCTAAAAATTTCATAGCAGAACTGTCTTCCATTTGGTTTTGATCATGTTGAAGAATATGATGTTCCCTTTCAAACTGAAAAACCTTGAATAGTACTAACTATAATAGGCACTGGAACAGGTTGCCTAAAGAAGTGGTAAATGCTCCATCCCTAGCAGTGTTCAAGGTCAGGGTGGACATAGCCTTGGGTGTCATGGTCTAGTGTGAAGCATCCCTGCCCATGGCATGGGGGTTGGAACTACATGATCTTAAGGTCCTTTCCAACCTAAATCATTCTATGAATCTATGATCCTCATATGAGACCAAACAGCAGGGCTTTTTCCTCCAACCTCATTTGCAGAAATGGTTGAAGTATTCAGGCAGAAACTGAGGGAAAAGGCCTAATTCATTTAATAAGTAGAATAGAAAGCTTTCATTTAAAACTTAGAATTTGGAAAAGTTCTAGCAATTGGACATAAAGCCTTTTCACACAAAATGGAGTTCTGTTTAAGTTTGCTATGGGCAGCTTTGCCTGTAGTTAGCAGCACATAAGGACTTTTTACTTCTGTCAAATATTTCATACTGACTACTTGCTAAAGTGTTTGTATGAATAACTCCCACCTGCAGATTGTTTAGAAACTGCCCAGTGATATTAGCTGTCTTGGTTATGTGACTGATTTTATCCTGCATTACGTATGCTGTTGGTATGGCCAAGTATACACACTTTGCCCATTGCAACTTACATTCTAATATAAAACAGGTCCCAACAAGCCATGGGAACAATAGAAGACAATAGTGGAGAACACACTGCATGTGTCAATGAGCATAACATGTGGGCCTGATTCTGTCCCTTTGCCAGTAGCTTTCAGTGACACAAGTCCAGGATAAGTGTATGTAACTTGAAAGTAGTAAATCATTAAAGATTGTTTTAGAGGCAAATAAATGCAATATGTGTGTTCCCTGATAGATATACATGCATTCAAGTATCTCAGTCTCATTCTCAGTCTCCCATTTGGCGTTGCAGTCACTCTTATTTTGCTCCCCTGGCCGTAGCAGTGCTGGCAAGAGGCAAGGCAGCAGCCCTAGCTCCTTAGCTGCAAATACTCTGCAATTAGCAGTTCCTGGAGTTTGGGTATAACTCAGTAACAGAGGATGTAGTTAATATTTAAGAGCATTTACATAGGCTGTGGAAGTTGCTGAGGATTCATAAACTGTCCTGCAAAGGGCTGCTCTCACAATAATTGCAAGTAAAAATCATCCCATGAGTAGTAGCAGGCCCTTGTTTCTGAAAATATTTGAGTCTATGTGTTCAACAACCCTAAATAGCTTGTGCAATGAATAAGCTATTAACTTTTATATGGAAAAATTAATTAGCCATATGTGTTCCTTTAGTGATGTTGTAATCTTCTTGTTCCATAATTTAGATTTACCACAACAGTGTTAACTATTAAGGGAAGTCAGTTTGCTGAGGAGTAGAGGCAAGAACAAAATTGTTCTTTTTTGCTCATGGTTCATGACATGAACTTTGTCCTCTTGGAAGATCTATTCTCTTTTTGACAATACCCACCCTGCTTGATCAAAGGTACTGTTTGAATCCAGCAAAGAACATCTGCTGTGCTGGCTCATGATTTGTCACATTGGGCACAGTCTTGCTCTAGCAGGGTAAGAATTCCTGAAAGAAATACAGGCAGTAGAGATCTGAAACATCAATCTTCAAATCCTCCAAATGAAGCAAGCTTGGGATCATACAGTATACTGAACAAAGTATCTTCAAAGCTTACTTAAGTAGCTCCTGCAGTAAAAGGCAGTAGTTGTTCCTGCATGGCCTTGTTTACTCTGACTCTTAGATACTTGTGATTGTAAGCAACCGACAAGCTATCACATAGACTGAGTCATTGAAGTATCAGAATTAAAGTTAGTGTAGATATGTAGCTCAGCACAATACTAAAGGAAATGTTGCTGGAGATTCTTTCCTAGGTGAAAGGTAAAACAAAGGCGCTTCTACTCTTTGCCAGGCTCACAAACCAGAGAGACCAAATGCACGGCTTCTGAAATGGTGGCATTTTGCTTTCTGCAGATGCATTTTCTTCCCCAGGCCCATAAGGAAAGCAGAGTAGTGCTTTACTTATTTCGGTTTGTTGCCCAAGGAACAGCAAGTTTGGGGAAAACCATCATAGGCATAGAGTATGCTTTAGGGACAGTTATAGCTATAGGAAAGGTTTTATTTGGGCAAGTATACTGAGCACTAGTGATTGCCAAATACTAAATCAGGCAATAACATGATTTTGTTTAATTTATGTATGATGCCTCAGTCAGCTTCAACATTCCCCGTGTTCCACTCCAAAATATTGTGCATTATTGTCATATCTAATTTACACATGTATATATACACACACATACCTGGTTTTAAATATATATAGAGATATATTCACACATATACAATTTATAAGAGCATCTGATTTTTATTGATCCATGAATAAATCAGTCTCTTCTCTTGTCCTGTTTTAAAGATGTCATAGATTACTTGGAACCTTTTCCTAGAAAAAAAAAAAAACAAACCAAACAATGAAGCAAAATCAAACCCCAACAAAAAAGCTGTAATGTTTTACGTATGAAGATAGGATGAGAAAGTTGAGGCTGTTCAGCCTAGAGCAGAGAACGCTGCATGGAGACCTCATAGCAGCCTTCCAATATCTGAAGCAGGCCTATAGGGATGCTGGGGAGGGACTCTTCATTTGGAACTGTAGTGATAGGACAAGGAGTAATGGGTCCAAACTTAAACAGGGGAAGTTTAGATTGGATATAAGGAAGAAATTCTTTACTGTAGGGGTGGTGAGGCACTGGAATGGGTTGCCCAGAGAAGTTGTGAATGCTCCATCGCTGACAATATTCAAGGCCAGGTTGGACAGGGCCTTGGATTGCATGGTTTAGTGGGAGATGTCCCTGCCCATGTCGGGGGGTTGGAACTAGATGATCTTAAGGTCCTTTCCAACCCTAACTACTCTATGATTCTATCATTCTAAGTCCGTAAGTGATTGGACTGTTGCATTAGAGACCTTTAAGGGTACAGAGTCTTGCAAGGCCAACAGCACTCAGATAACCTTATAAATAGCACCATAGAAGGTAGATTTATGATAATCCTACCTTCTGTCCTGCTTGTCTTAATGTTTACTTTTTAGTTGAAAACAGTTATCTCCATTTTCAACTTTTGAAAATAAAATCATGTGTCACATTTATTTAATTATGATTTTATTGTCATCTGCAGTATGTTGACTTAAGGATGGAAAGTCCTTGGGGCTGGATCTTCTATTGTAGGTAAAAAGAACTGGTTGTGTATTGTTTGAAGCATAGCATTGTGCAGATACTTTTGGTTTCAAGCAGTGGTGTAAATGAGGCAAGGCTAAGACAAGTGAAGTTAATGGAGAAATACATAAATAAGAATTGCAATCTATTGTTACAATTTTTAAATCTTAGATGTAAAAAATATAAAGGTCATAAAGTACTTTAGTATATGCAGAAAACTCTGACTTCTTAGCCAATTTTAAGCAAATTAATTTACTTTTTCTGTGATTAGAGGGTAGGCTTAGATGAGATATTAGGAAGAAATACAATACTGTGAGGATGGTGAGCCATGGGCACAGGCTGCCCAGAGAAGTTGTGGCTGCCCCATCCCCGGAAGTGTGCAAGGGCAGATTGGAGATGGCTTGGAGCAACCTGGTCTAGTGAAAGGTGTCCCTGCCCATGGCAGGGGAGCTGGACATAGATAATTTTTAAGGTCCCTTCCAACCCAACCCATTCTATTATTCTATGATTATGTTTTCTATCTATAAAAAGCAGCTATATATACATATTTTCTTCAAAATTAATTCTGAAGCTTTTAACTCATCATTTCTTCAGCATTACTTATTGCTGTCTTCTGTAGTAATGACAATTTTTTCATTATGTTGTCACAGTCAATTTTATTCACATGATCACTGTTTCATATCTTTGCTTTTTATGTAGAGGTAACTACTACAAATATGGTTTATGATTTACATTCGCTATCTCAAAGCCTTGTATAAAAAAGTGGATTGACATTTTAAAACATTACTTTAGCATAAAGTAGGATTTTTAGGCTTATTTTATAGCTGGAAAACTGGGACTTAGAGATTGCCAAGATAAATCTACATGAAGTGAATCTTAACCAGTGTACACTAGATTTTGTAGGTACCATATATCAGAACTGGAACAACTCAGACCTTAAATAGTACTACTAAGGCATACTTTATTTTAGCAATACTAAAATGTGCAGCCTTCAGATAGTCATTAAGTAGCATATAGGCTTTAATAAACAATAGCATTTTTTAAAGTGCTCCAAAATGTTAAATGAGTCTTTCTTTTTTATTGTGAACAACTAAAATTCAGGCAGATTTGTGCAACTTTTCCATTATAGGTTTAATATTTCAGCACTTGCTTCCAGAGTATTTAGCATGTTTTTACTGTGCTGATTAAAATCCATTATAGATGATAATTATGCTGATTTTATCATTCAAATGCTCAAAGTTGATTTTTAAATCTCTAAGTGGCTTATACTAGGCTTTTATTTCTCAGAGGGTTTAGAAGTCTGCTGTATTATGTCCTTTTGTCATGTTCTCTGTAAATGCTAAATCGATGCAAAATTAGTAGATTCCCAGTTCTAAAAAAAAAAAACCCACACTTCTTTTATAGGAGGAAGAACTAAGGAAAAGCGGAGAAGCCAAATACGCGCACTTGAGTGATGAGCTTCACGTATTAATTGAAGTGTTTGCTCCACCTGGAGAGGCGTATTCTCGTATGAGTCATGCCTTGGAAGAAATAAAAAAATTCCTCGTTCCTGTAAGTGGCTTATAGCATCCTTCTGTGACTGGTTATGATTTTGCTGCATTGAATTTGTGCCTTCTTTAAGCACCTTAGCTCAAGGGGAAAAGCAAAAAACAACATTCTATTGAACATTCATCTTTCATCTCAGGGAGATCTCACACAGGCCATTAATTGTCACAGTTGAACAGTTGATCCACTGATATATTTTCTAGATTGTTTATTATTTCAATTTGTCTTTTTTTTTTTCTCCTTTTCTGCTTTCCTTTCTTAGTTTTGGAAGGGAAGGGTGGTTTAGTTGTTTGCTTTTTCTGGTTGCAGACATTAGTCATTAGTATGTGAGTACAAGTTTGAGATTTTTTGGACATTGAAGTCTCTAAAAAACATTTTTGTATATCAAATGATTCATCTAAATATCTTGCTAATGAAGTTAAATAATTTATTGTGGAGCAACAGCATGAGTAAAACATTCCTCAGGTGATTCTGTTCAGACAGGTTGTCATGGCGCAGACCACAGTTTAGCAACCCTTCATCAGCTAGGAGAGGGCAGAAGCATGTTCTAAAGCTGGGAACCTTTTTGCTTTGATTTATACTACATAAATACTTACCTTTTGTCTTGTTGATTTACCATCAGACTCACTGAAATTTATTTTCTCCACATTTATACAGATTCCATGACATTATCATATTTAGTATTTATCTTAGAATTTAAGCTTATGCAAACTAAATACTAAATAAAAGTTATTTTGTGTAGTACTAGAATTACATGAGTTACTGTCTATGTCCTATTTAGCACTCATAAAAGGATCAGAACTTAAATCCCTTAAAAAAATACAATGGAAACTTGTTTCTATTTGTGATAAAAAATGAAGTGCAATAATTGCTCATGTATCTCAGTAATAATGGAAAGATTCAGTTAATGTAAGGGTAAGAGAGGTGAGGCATACACACATTTTCATGGCAGAACTCAGATGTTTTATTTGGTGGGGGCTTCTTAGCTGGGGAAAAAGAGAATAAATTACGAATACAGTATTTAAGTACTGTTATATTTTAAATGTTCACATTTTTTAGAGCAGCTAAACATTTTTTTTTAAGAATAAAAAAATAAGTAACTTAAAATTGTTAAAAAACAGCTGGATATTTGTTTTAAATAACAAAATTTATTGGCACAAAGTGAGAGCCTGTAATAAACAAGTTATATTTTAAACAAGTGGACTCTACCTTTCTGATTTTCCATTTCTATCCCCTTATTATATTTCCAGTTTTGGAGCACTGGTAATAAAATGCTTCTTCAAATTCTGGGAAATAACCATCAGACAAAAAACTTTTTTTTTTTTTTTTTTTTTTTTTTTTTTTTTTTTTTTTCATTTTTGCATGTGTTTTACATATACAATATGAGGAACAAATTAGGTCAGAGTTGTAGTGCTGGCAACATAACATGAAATCCCATTTGGCTGCAAGTTAATGGTGAAAATCTGCCAAGCCGTAACACTGAAAGGAAGCTTATAGTTAAATAACGTATTCTTGAGAAGTCTGAAGTGCCATAGCTAAAAATGGTAACAGGGCTAATTACAGAGATTATCAGTCTGTCCTTTTGATACCCTATTTCCTGCCAAACTTTGATTTGCTTATGTAAGAGGCTCCTGTTTAAAGTTATCTTTGTACATCTTCTTCACTCCATACGACAGGTCCTGCATTACAGCTGATGGTACCTGTTCTATGCCTCCTGGATTTTTAATACTATAATTTACTCTGTCCAGCACTGAGAAAATCTGTTCTGGGTGAATAAGGGAGATAGAGGAGTGTGTGATGAGAGTGGTGTTAAGATTTTTCAGCATAATGCTGTTGTAAAACATTCAGCATCTGTGCAAGCATGTATTTTGTGTGACACATAATGTATTGACAAGTGTTGTATGTATTTTCCAGGGCAACTATAATAGCTGCACTGAAAGAAATGTAAAAACAGCTTCTTTGTTGCAAGATTTTGAACTTGGTTGACAGCAGTAATAATCACTACAAACAAGTAACAGTTTTAGTTTATGGCTTGTTTGTTAGTTTTATCCCCTCTGCTTCGTTTCAGATTTACGACAATTTACAATTAAGTGGCTGATTGCAACACATGTCAAGGGATTTACACTCAAAAAGCTTGCACTAGATAATTTCCTTTTTGTTCCCTGTTTATAGCATCTCTTGAATTTGTTCTATGATGTTTTGTTGTTTGCAAGACCTAATTTATTGCAGCAGTGAATACTAGAATTGAATGACAGGCATGAAAGCAGTAGAAGCTAACAGTTTTATTTATAACAAATCAAGGATGCAATAAACCATTCAAATGAATTTTGACATTGCTTATGAATTTTATGAAGTTTAAGTGACATATTGCCCTTAGAAATAACACTGATTGTATCAGTTAAATGGAAGAATGCCTTTATACTTTATCCATAAGTTTTAATGAAACTGAATTTAAAAATAAATGCCTAGAATACTTAATAATAGAAGAAGAGAAAAATACAGAATAGGCTGGAGGGGAACTAATTGAGTGTTTATTAACTGAAGGAAAGATTTAATGAACAATTGCTTTGTATTTTAATTCATTTGCTTAGTTTTCACCTGCGGCCTTACCCAAGAATAGCATCAGAATTTTTACTAGTGAAGATTTCACGTCCAAGTCAGAGGTGAAAACTAAGCACCGCTGTTTACATTGGCTGTTCCACATGTTAACATGTTTCAAAGCTGCAGGCAGCTTGAGCTCAGGTGGTGCATTAGTATGCCTCTAACAGGCATATCTGTGGATAATTGAACCCCCAATTTTATTTTTGTTACTCTTAATGTGAAAATTTCAGCATAATCAAAATATGACAGATCAAAAGACCCATGATTAAGTGAATAGGACTAATATCTTGGAGTTTTGAAACATAACTGCTTGCTCAATTGTGTTTTTTGGGAACCTAGGAAAAATAAACACCAAAAATGTGCTCTCCCAAGTCGATATTTTACTGTAAAGATCAAACTTGGAACTGATGTTAATGTAGTCCAGTAAATTATCCAGTAATTAGCTATGTGCGAAGTACAAACAGTAGGGATGCTTAGGAGGACGATGCATGTTTTGCAGATTCATCTCTGTAGCCAGCACAGATTCAATAAAATTCGTAGGAATCTGACTGCCAAGTGCTTCTGACTACAAACTGCCAGGGACAGGTGAGGAGCCTAATGCTGATGCTATGTCTCAGTGTCTCAGAATGGGATGCAGAGTCGGCAAACTAGGAGAGATGTTTAAGAGGCCAATATGGAGGAGAAAGAGCTTAGAAGCTTTACAAACTCTGCTGATCTTAAAAGTTTCCTAGCAATTAAATGCTACAAAACTTTCTTCACCGTTAATGAGCAATGAAATGCAACATCATTCGTATAAGAATTGATTGTATCAGTCTGATTTACATCTAAACATAGAAACATATTTTCTGAACAAGCTATGATTTCCACATAGTAAGTAACCATGCCATCTTTAGGTGTTCTATACTTCTTAATGCATGCAAAATGTTTTGCTGATAACCATTTTATCCCTTTAAGTGAAGCATTTTTATTTGGCATGCTTAGCATCCCTTGGGACAAGGGGGGAAGCAGATTCTGATCATTCATTTTATGTATGAGTGCTCTGTAACAAGAAGCTATTATGTAGAGGGCAAGTTGCAGCTGCGGTGACACATCCACTTTAAAAAGATTGTTTACAACTGTGCAGTCAGAAATTGAACCAATTACCACTTCAGGAGTTGCTTTTCAACTTATTTGCATATATTTTCATAGCCACTTATATCTGCTTTAAATTGAGGCATCTTAGCACCACTCAAGGGCTGGGAATAAACTCACAGTCATTTAATGCAGTCCAATTGATGGACAATTGCTCATGGTAATCTGCCTGCATGCTTCAGTATTTTCTGAGGGTGTTTATCAGATTGCTTTCTTAGGAGCTACTATGATGAGGCAGGAGGTGAATGCAGGTTTTTACATTGCTGTTGTTGTGAATACAGGCTACAGTGTCTTCCAGGCTTTCGTCTAGATGCCTGAATCTCTTACTGAGTCATTAACTTTAATCATTTTATCTCACCTTGCTCCATACCATTGATTAAAATAATTTTCTTACCAAACATTTAAGTGTTCTCACTGATGCAGCTTCCAGCATCATTTCTTCACTCTTCCTAACTAAAGGTGGATGATTACTGAGGAAAAAGAGCTTTTCAGTGAAATAAAAAGTTACTAATTTTATGCAGGAAATTCTTCATACCAGAAATGTGTATGAAAAAGATTAGATTTGGTGGGATTTGAAAACAAACCTTGATACCAGTTTGTTTCAGCTGGAACAATTAAATAATCTTAGAGTTTAATCTCTTGAAGGTCCTTCCCTAACGTTTCAAGAATAATTCTTTTACTACAAATATGCATTTACTGTATATATAGTAATTTATATTTAGTACAAACCAGAGTTGCTAACAATCTGTTATGCCATGTTACACTGACTATATTGTAGTATATACAGTACAGAGTAATATTTGACAGAGTAATATGACTGGTTTAGAACAACTGTATTTAGGTATATGACATTTATTTTGCACATTTTTTATTAGCTCTGAATTTTTTCGATGCTGTGTAATGAAATCTCTATTTACATAGCATTTCGCACTCTATGGTTTTGTAATCTTTTGTTTCTAAATAGCTGTATTATTGGCAGGGGTTCAGTCTTATTTGTCCTCTTTCAAAGAACCTGAGTAGTCAAAATCATAGAATCATAGAATCATGGATTAGTTAGGGTTGGATCATAGAACAGTTTGTATTGGAAAAGACCTTAAAGATTATCTAATTCCAGCCCACTTGCTACAGGCAGGAACACTTACCGCTAGACCTTCCATAAAGCCCTGTCTAATCTGGCCTTGAAGACTTCCAAGGACAGGGCAGCCACAGCTTCTCTGGGCAACTGGTGCCAGTGGCTCAGTGCCCTCATTGTAAAGAACTTCTTCATAATATCTAATCTAAATCTCCCCTGTTTCAGTTTAAAGCCATCCCCCCTTGTCCTGTCACTTCATGCCCTTGTAAAAGTCGTAGGCAAAGATGTTCAACAGCACTGATCCCAATACCAACCCCTGAGGAACACCACTTGTCACTGATCTCCGGGCGGACATCGAGCCGTTGACCACAACTCTTTGAGAGTGACCATCCAGCCAATTCCTTACCTACCAATTGGCTCATCCGTCAAATTCATGCCTCTCCATTTTGGAGACAAGGATGTTGAGCAGGACAGTGTCAAATGCTTTGCAAAAGTCCATGCAGATGACATCAGTCACTCTTCCCTTATCTGCCAACACCATAGCCCCATCGTAGAAGGCCACCCAGTTTGTAAGGCACGATTTGTCCTTAGGTGAAGCCATGTTGGCTGTTACCAATAGTCCCCTTATTATCTGTGTGCCTTAGCATAGGATCTGCTCCATAAACTTGTTGGCCTCTGAGGGAAGACTGACTGGCCTGTAGATGTATGTTTTTCCATGAGTAGGATGGTGAGCAGCAGTCGCATAGATCCATCTCTAAAAGATGCATCTTTTATCCCCAAAAAAGTAAACAATTTATACTTGAACATTCTGCAAAGATACTTGCAGTAATAAACAATTACTACAGTAATTATTTTAAAAATGGGTAAGGAGATTATTTGAGCAGCTATTTCAGTTGTGCTGGATTCTGGTTTTTGCACTGTGCAACATCTCTGGCAATTTCACACGCAAGTTTTGACAGTCAAGGAAAAAAAATCAGAGGTTCTGTCAAGGCCTAGAATGTCATAGCGTTTTACCTCTGTGCAGCAGGTTTTCCTAAAGATTGATTATCAAATTAAATTATTATAAATATGGTCAAACAGAATTGTTCTCAATAGAGTTTGCATATCTTGTGGACAGTAGTTCTTGACTTCTACAAGCTCTGGAGTTCTTCTTAAGCACGATATTGGCCAATTGGCCAAGAGCAGCACTTGTATGGTTTAATCACTCATTTTAAGCTTGATGAAAATCTCCCTAAACCTATCCCTGAAAGTGAAGGTTTAGGGGTGGAGAAGTACGCTAAAACAGCCTTTTTAATTGAAAACCAAACTTGAGTATTTCTCAACTGACTGAAATTTATGTTCTTACTTTACTTAATTATGTATAGATACTGTTTTTTTCTGCTGTGAAGCTGTGAAATATATACCCACAGAAAGAACACATAATTCCTCAAATCTCTTTACATTTGTTTTGTGATGAATGGATCACCTGTTGGCATGCCTGACCAACAAGTATCCTTCACCTAAGCTTAGCTCTCTGGCTGCTTCATAGCCTCATGTGTGCTCTAAGGGTTGATACTCCCGCTGTGAGTGTATTAAGGCCTTTTTATATATACCAGAGACAGATTTAGTCTGTGAGAGCAATCCCTTGGTGATCTCGCTTTGACACACAAAGGAATCAATATAAATGGCATAACCTTGGCTGCCAGAGCCAACCTTTCTTTTACCTTTCATTTTAACCAGAGACATTAACCCGATCGGGGATTTTACAATGACAACTAATCTGGGTGAACGACAGAGATATGGCTGTAGTTTAAATAAATATTTGCAACTTGCTTGGTGAGTCTGTATTTGTCAAATATTCTATGGGCTTGTCTTGCTGCTTCCTCTTGCTGTGGTGTAGATTTTTCACCAGTGGGAGATCAGAAGCAATCATTTGTGTGTAGGTATTCATGCAGATAAATTTAAATCATATAGTATTGTTCCTGATTTCTTAATAGCAGGTCTGTTACATGTAGAAAAATGTTGGTTATGGTGTTGCACACTAGACTGTACAAACCCCTTCATCTCAGAGGGACCACCAAATGCTCCTACACATCTGACATTTCATTTAAGAGCTGTGTGTGTGAGTACAGATTTGGCCATCATCTCATCAGTAAAAGCTGGGTATTTGATCCAGTGAACAGGCTGCAACTTCACAGTCATAATGATGAAAAAACAAAGATGTGCAAGATGTTGTTATGTGTTTCCATCGTATACAAAAGTCTTTTTTTGAGCCATCAATATGAGGAAAGAAAATGACGATATTGGTGTTATAAGACTGAAGGAGATGAGAGTTACTTGGTTTCGCTCTTTCAAGGAACTGGCTTGCAGCTTAGCCAGGTTACTTTATATCTGTTTCACTTTTTTCAAAAAAATGACAATGTGATTTCTGGTTTAATGCATTTTTGGAGGTAGACTCAAATAAATAAATAAAAAAAACTAACAGAAAAAAATACTTCTTTTCATGCCTTAATTCCAATTGAAAGGCAGTCTGCAAGTAATACCCAGGCAATGTGTTGGGGTTTGTGGTTGGTTTTAGTTTCCTGTTTCTTTGTTTATTTCCTTTTAAAAAGGGTCAGACGGAAGGTTTTGGTGGCATTCTTAAACTTAATGTCTTGTGGGTTTTTTAATGTAGCAAAGGTCAGTGTAGCCAATTCTGAGGACACTGAATTATGCTCACTTAGGAAAGCATGAAAGAAAAAGCACAAATACAGAGTAATCTCTCCTCTATTGTATTCTTTCAGCTTCCAGCAGTCAAAAATTGCATCTTTTCAAGGCTGTGTCTTGACCATCTTGCCTTATACCCTGTGGTAGATTTTTCTTCTCTTCCCTGCGCTTGTCAAATAACCGTCTGAACCTTAGCTAAATATTTGGCCTCATAAAAACTTCATGTGGCAATGTGTTTCATGGTTTGGTTATGCACTGTGTGTAAAAACAAAACCAAAAATCCAGAATTCCACTGTCCTGGCTTCAGCAGTAGCAGTCATTTTTCTCCTTTTTAGTAGCTGGTGCAGTGCTGTGATTTTGACTTTCGGTCTGGGGTCATAGCTCATAACACCAATGTTTCTGGCTACTGTAAACCATGATATCCAGTTCCTCTTGGTTTTTTTAAAGCAGCTGCTTATTGCTTTATGGGTGCCCTCATCTTCCTGCACGGTTGAAAGAATGGCTAATCGCACACCAGTTCTCACTCTCACATTGCTCTGGATGTGTTTCTTTCTAAGCCCCCTATCTTTTCCTGTACAAAAGCAGAGGTAGCTCTGATTATCCATGTGGCATACTTCTGATATCCTTTCCACATCTTACTTTGTTTTCCTTAGCTTACCCCTGGTTTGTTTGTTTATTCTGTTGGGATGGGATGGTCAGGACAGCACAGAGAAGCCCCATCTCAGTAGTCAAGATGAAGTACACTACTGAAATGGATCATTCTGTTATTTTGTGGTTTAGTGTGAGGCTTTTTCTAGAACTGTCTTCCCACTTGCACTGATTTGATGTTTTTCAAATGGCATTTCTAGAAAATCCAGGGCATCTTCTTGAATGATAAGAAGAAGTTTAGAGCTATTTGCGTTCAGTATTTTTATTTTTGTCAATATTTATTGTTTTCATGTGTATTATTTGGCATTTATCAACACATTGTTTTTCTGACAGTTTTATTCTAATAATTGAATATAATGAGTTCTTTCAGCAATTTTCCTCAGAAACATTTAGATTCCATTACCCTGAATAACTTTAAATGAAATTTAAATGAAGTTCACAATTCAATTTTTTATTTATATGATTTATAAATATGATGAACAAAACAGATTTCTGGAATCACTGAGTAAGCTCTTCCCCTCAGTAAACACAAAATTATAAACCAGCCCAACTATTCTTAATATTGTTTCTCCTGTATGCAAAGAAAGAATTATAAATCAACAGGGTGCTTTCTTATGCTTTGACAGCTTCTGGTGTGGGTAATGAAAGTTTTGACTTCCATCCATGGTGATCTTTAAAAATGTATGTCTCATTTGCTGTGCCATGCCATATAGCATAAATGTGTTCAGAATTATCTGTATAAGGGATAAAGGCATATTGGTCCACAGAATGGACTTCTGTAAGACCAGTGAGAAGAAGCTAAATGCATTCAGTGTGTGCAAACGTGAGAAGGTTTCAGTAAGTACAGAATATATAGTTGTATATTCTCCTGATGTTTTGAAAGATTTAAAGTATCTTAGTGGCAAGGAATAGTATGACAAAACTTCACTGGCATGAGAGATTTTTAAAGGAAAAGCAAGAACATCAACAGAAAAAGAAAAGATTGTTGTTTGACTCTGAAAACTGCTTTCTGCAGAAGAACAAGAAGATTGATATGTTTTTCATACAGCCTTAGTGATAAAGAGATTGCAAGAACTTAGAAATAATCACCATATAAAAATCAGGAAAAGATGCAGAAGATGGATTAATAGCAGCCAAATTTAGAAAGTAAGAATTCCATATTTAATTGAATAGTTCTGAAGGAATATGTGGCCAGCAATGAGATGATAATACAAAGGAGTTCAAAGGACATTAGAAATAAAAGGAATCCTGAGAAAGCTATAGACTTCAATCCCTAGAGATGGTAACTGTATCAATAACATTAATGATGTAGAAAAAAGCAGAATATTTCCACACATATCAGTTGTGTAGCTGGAAAAATACAGGATGGTGTACTTGTGTGTTACTGAAATGAGGCAACAGTAATGTTAATTTAAAAACAAATGTTTAGAAAAAAGTCAGGAAACTGGATAAGAGGTCATAGTATGCTGGTCTGAGAGCAGTTCTATGAGCAGCAGAGCCAATTACAGCTGAACTGACTTCATGTCTTGTGTTTGGAGTCTGGGGGAGCCAGGTAGGTGTTGTGTTCCCTGTCTGAAACTTTTATATATGCCAGAAATTCACAACTTCATTCATTTGTAGTATTTTTTTTGTGGACCCTATGTGGGCATTTGCTCTTTGGTAAGGGCATTACCAGTATCTTCCTCATCCTTCTGGATGAGCACTTTTATAAAATTGGGAAAGACTGTCTGTTTTAGGACTCTGGGACATCTGTCAGTTACAGCTGGAGTTGGCCAGTTAGCCAAAAGTTAATTGGGTTGCAAGCAGTGGAAAAGAAATGTGGCAAGTGAAAGAAAATCTTGCAGCAGCAGCAGCATGACTGTGTGGTGATTATGCTGTGACCAGCCTGCCACAAGTCCTTCACTGAATAGTTGGGGAAGACTGCAACTTGCAGAACAATTGAGAAAGGAATCCAACCACAGCTTTAATGGTTTTTTATGGCTTAATAAAAATAAGTTTGTTAATAAATCTGATTTTGTATTCAATGAGAAAGTTTTTTTATAAAATGAATTGTATTAGTGACACCTGATATTCCTGCATGATGTAAGTGACGGGTCAAAACTTTTTAGTGAGAAAGTTTCCCTAAATAGGTCTATCTGTAGCAATTTTCTTAAGGAGCTAGTATATGAAAATTGTTTGCCAAATCTCTGTGGTGTATCATCAGATTTTGAAGATGGAGATTTGCATCTTTATATTGGTTTATTTCATTGAGCATATTCTTCTCTCAACGCAACAGGTTCCCTTGCGGTAAGATCTGTAGAAGGGGCACAGGTGGTGCAGTACTTAGACCCTGTAGCAAAATCTGTAGCCATTAAGGAGGTGAAGAGACTTGTGTGAAAGTAGCTCCTCAAAGTGCATCCACAGCTGAGAGCTAGGCTGCATCTTATATCCTGCCTTCCTGCTAGGTATAGACACTTCACTTTGGAAACATCAAGATAAGAGACAAAGATAAAGTAAGAGCGAAGCTGGAGAGGGTTTTTAATAAGAGAGGAATCATCCTCTGGAGCTGCCCATAGTCCATTGACTAAAAGGGGAAGCTGTTGCTGACTTAGATTAAAACAAAATGAAACTCTTATAGGTATATAAGATATTTAAAAAAAAAAAAAAAATCTCTATGAGGCATAATCTTTCTGAAGAGTTGTATGATGACACTAGAGTCTAGTGATCAGTTTTCTTCGGGGCTGACTGGAGATGTTATGGAGAAAGAGGAGTGAGGCAGTCTGGTACCCAGAACTGTATACTAAAGTCAGTTGGGAATGATGGTGGGAATGATTCACTCACTGGCGAATAGAGGCAGGAGCTTGTTCAGAAAGAAAGGTTGAGAGTGGATGCACGCATCAACAAAAGTATAATTCTCATATTTCATATTTAAATCTGAGTACAGTGACTATCTGCCTACTTGTTTGCCATTTTCCTCTCAGCTGTTTGAAAACTGATGCATGCTGTTTATTTTTACTCTTCTTACTAAACACAAGGGAAAAAATAATTGAACTATCTCCTCTAGACATGCTGGAACAGGATTTGTGTCTATTGGACTCTGGTTCGACTTCAGTATGATTTTCATGGTTTCATAACTCATGAATGACCCAGTGAGTAACAACTCAGTTACAGCAGCATTGAAAATCAGAGATTTAGAGGCAGATTGGAGGAAGTGAAGCAGACTGTGACAAGCTGGGCAGTATCTGTGGTTATTTCTGATTAAGGTACCTACTTACATTTCCATTTATTTACATTTCTGTTCATAATGGATACTTACCACACAGTTAGCCTGAGCAGGACAGTACAAGAAGGAACTGAAAACAATGGGAAGTCCTTATTGTTCAGAATTTTCCTTTTGACTGTTTCTTCACTTTTATAAACTGTGTTAAAATTCAAAAGTAAGGTAGTGAATGGTAATTGATCCTGGGTAGAGGTTAAATAAATAGACATTTACTGTCTGAGAATTGTCACTGGGAAAACTGTCAGGAAAAGACAGGCAGAACATGATTATTTTCCAAGCAATGAGGGCTTGAAAAGGTCATTGAGAACTTGGGAGAGAAAAAAGAAAAAAAAAATACTTTTAGAGTGACAATTAACAGCTGTTCATTGGTTTCATTGTTTGCCTTACATCTTTGTTACTTCTGAGGAAGTGAATAAATACTGTTTGTTCTAAAGACCCTATTTCTGAGGTGTTTTAGTCTAGTCACAAGTCTCTAGCCTGTAGGATTTCCTCAGGTACCAAACACGTGTTCCACCAGGTTAAAACAGAAAGAGAAAAGCAATCAAGAGGTGTAAAATAACTGTTTACAGCAGGTTCAGGAAACCTGTGCTATTATCTGAGAGACTAAGAATCTCTCAGTGGCAAAAAGGTCAATTGCACACATAATACGGTGCTAAGTTACACGATAAACAGCTATAATGGCTTCTCAGTCATTGTCCTTAAACTGATGGTCTAAACATTGCTGAAAGGAACCAGTGCTAAGTTAAGCAAAGATTTTGCTGTGATTTTTATTGAGATTTCTTATCTGCCAGTAAACACATCAGAAAGACAGATTTTGCCTTGGGTATTGGCTGGTCTACACCTTTCTGTGTATCTTGCTTTGGAAAGCACTTAATAGATTTATGTCAGTCTGTAAAATGAACTGCAGCCAGGATAGGGGCTTGCATACCAAACTGAAAGCAGGTGCAGTTAAAGACAGAGGTGATATCATATAAAACTGAAAAATATTTGTGTGATGGGAATCCTGACAGTCTGCTTCACTACCACATCTTCAGTGTGGTAGAGTAGGTGATTCATGTCATAAAATGGTATGAGTCCCTGATACGCTATTGCAAACCTGCATGAGGATGTGATTTTACCATCTCTGTCTGTCTCCCAGACAGTGTGAATATGTTGCAGTATGTTTAGAGAGATCTCTGGTTTAAGTTTTTGAATCACTCTTTGCTCAGAGCTCAGTTGTTTGCATGGTCAGAAATCATAGTTTCTGCTGGAATGCAGAAGTCTATTTTGTAGTGCAATCATGTATTGCGGTATCACTTTTAAAAAAGTGATTTCTTCTGTGTCACATTTCAAACTAAACAGCTGAGTAATATCCTTATTATTAAAATGGCATGCAAACAAAATCTGAATGGATTTGATTTTCTGACAAGCCCTAGCCTGTTTTTATGTAAATTACTGTATACAGGGGCCATAGTTAAATGCTATTTATTCAGTATATCAATTAAATCTTGACTTGTACTACTTCAGCCCTTTAGTCACTCCTAAGCTAGAAGTGATTTTATATAGAGTCATTTAGGTTGGAAAAGACCTTCAAGATCATCCAGATCCCACCATTAACCTGGCACTGCCAAGTCCAACACTAACCCATGTTCACAGGCACCACATCTTCGCATCTTTTAAATACCTCCAGGGATGGTGACTCAACCTCTGTCCTGGGTAGCCTGGTCCAGTGTTTGACAGTTCATTCAGTGAAGAAATTTTTCCTAATATCTGGTCTAAACTTTCCCTGGTGCAGAGATAAAGAATGAAGCAGAGCAGAATACGATAGTTTAGGGCCAGGGGGAGTAGAGCATCTACACTGTGTTTGATGATATTCTCATATATTATTATAGTTTATGTATTGTGTTCTGTATAATGATATATATTACTATACTTATGAGAAAGTATATTACTATAATACAGCGTAGTAAAGCTAGGTTGTTAGATTTCATCTAGCTACCCTTATACTGAGATCACCAGATTTAGTTGCATGTCCTGCTCTCAGGTTATCCAGCCACTCTGCACAAGTGCTCTGCTACTCCCCTGGTGGATGAGAAAAAACACCTGAATGAGCAGCTGAGGACTTTGATTTATGGAAAAATGAATCTTCCCAACGAGTCTGATCAGAGACCAAGAATCAGGAAGGGGAGGGAGAAAAACTTTTTGTTATTAAACCTGGCAGTTTTCCTTCTTTGTACAGGAGTAAAGCATTATGTGGTGCACCTGAGAGGTTCCTTTCTGTTGGCATAAACTGGTTCCTCTCTCTGCGGGTGGCAAATTTCTTCTGGCTCACAGTATTTCTAGGGAAAATAGTTACAAGGGTAGGAAAGAATGCATCTGCCCTGTATCATATTGGGGTCAGAAAAGCTTATGATCCTTCTAAGGGACTTGAAGTCATCTTCAGGCATGTATTGAGCATGATGGGAATAGTGCAGGCAATTCTGTGTCCCAAGAACTTGTGAAGAGGGAATCAAGAGAGAATTTACACATACATGGATTCTGAAACTGTGAAGTACAGTGATTCCCTTCCAGTCCCAGACCACACAGGTGGTAGAATTTCTCCTAAAAACTGCACTAAATGTACATTTCGGAAAGGTATCAAATCTGACTTCAAGTGCCTCAGATGATATGGAGTTGATCACCTTTCTGTAAGCTCTGGTTACCTGATCACACTCCTTTCATTGGTATCATTTGTTTTCACTATCAGTCACTTTTAAAATCAGTCACATTTAAAAAATACTTGTCAATCCTTATTACTGTCATTTTTATGTCAGTTTTGCTCTGAAATAGGCATTTAACCTAAACAGCATATTGCCCAGTTCTGCCTTTTTAATATCTGTGGCACTTGGGTTATGTGGGCAGCCTGTAAGATGCTCTAAAACTGCTCTCTGCTTTCAATATTTCTGGCTGCACACTCACATTCCCAGAGAGGTATGTCAAGAAAAAGTTTCAAAAAGGAGACTATTTAAAAATAAGGATACTATTTAAAAATAGTATTCCTGATACAAAATTACAGGAAACGTGTCAAGATCAGTGTCTACCTGCACATCAACTGATTTCAAGTTGAGCCTGCACTGCCTGTTAGAATAGTTTCACTGATGACTTGCTCTACATTCAACTCAGACTGTTCTTCCAGTAATCGCAACCTAGCCTGTTTTAGCAACTGCATAGTTTTTCTTCAGTTGCATGTTCCAATATATAGCAGATATCCTCAAGACAAAGTTGGTCCCATTATGTATTTGTTCTTCCTACATAGTAAGAGCAGTTTAAGGAATGTCTTGTTTTCTTGCACAGATGAAGTGGTCTGTAACACGTGTACACCAATACTCAAAGGACCTGAATCTTCTCTTGTGAACACTGTCCTTGCAGTAAAGAACCATCTCCCTGTCTCTTCTTTCCCTGCTAGACAGGGTACAAAAAAAAGGGATCACTTTGTTTTGGGTACCGTTACATACTGTGTGCCAGATCCTACCAGGGAGCTTCTCTTTGAGAGAAAGCTTCTCTTTGAGAAGCTGGTGTTTGTCAGATCTCTTCCATCTGGAGGTGGGACCACATATAAGGCATAGAAGAATAGTGAAAATAAAAATAATGGGATGTGAAAGCAAAAGGAAAACAAAGGGGACTAAATAAAATTAATTAATTAAAAATCAAAATTTAAAAAAATTTATGAAAAGCAGTAGGATACTGTCTGTGGTTGCAGTATCTTTGAAAAATTTAGGTGCCTGATATTTTATTTCAATTTTCAGAAAGAGCAGTTTTAAAATTAAATATAGCTTAAATCTTTGTAATTATTTTAGTTATGAAAAAGAATTTCAAAGTCTATGAGAAAGCAATACTTATTCATATTGTTTATAGTGTTCATTTTAAGTGTGATGGAAGTATTTTGTAGGAGGACATATGCAACAGCTGGTAAGCTCCAGATAAAAATTGCACATTGCCATTAATATATTGAGCCTCTCATGTTCTTTATTTCAAAGAGAAATTATGATCAATTATTACAGCATGCTCACACTTTTGATGTAATATTAATAGCTTTAATTTCATTGAGATTGACAGGCTAAATAGGGTCCAATTTCCCATTTGATTTTTTGCTCATTGCTATTAAAAAGCCTATTTAAAATGTCACAACAATTGCAAAGATGTTGTGAGAAGGAGCATGTGACAACATCACCTTTTAACACATATTGCTTGAGAAATGACTGGCCCTAACTGTAAAGGATTTCCTAGCTTAGATTCCTTCTTCCCAGAGCTGCTTATGCATTTTTTCTGACAACGCTTAAAAACAAGCTCTGTGTGCAGTCCTCCTTATGAGAAGCAGAGTCTGTGGCCTTATTTTCACAGTGATGCACTGTCATAATTTGAAGCTCTATGACTGTGATGATCCAAACCAAAATATCTTACTATGAAAGCTAATGGGTTTATGGTAACATCTGTCTTACAGTGAGATTAGCAAGCAAAAGAGTAGAAAAGAAGTTTCAAAAATCTGTGCTCATGAAATCTGCTTGCCTCTGGGATGGCGCAGCATTACACATCAGAGGCGTTGTCATCTAGGAGGATGTAGGGGTTGGCAATCATGTAGTCGGTTGTCCAGGGTATTTATTTGCAAAAGGTTATTCAGTTCTTGAGCATGGCATAGAGCATTCCCAGATCATTGCTTGGTCTAAGTAAATTCAAGGAGCAGGAACTTTTGACAAAGATTAATGGAAATGAAGTATTGTTGACTAAGGTATGTGTTTGCAATTATGAACTCTTAAGGCCATACAGTGGAAGGAGAAGTAACTCAGAAGTTTTATGGATCCCAGTTGGAGGGTGGGTATTGTCAAGAGAAGCCTGCTGGCCTTTACTGTTGTCTTTTCAGGACATCTGCAAATAGGCAACACTTACTGTTGCTCACCATTGCAGAATTGCTTGACAGACTCTTCTAGGCAACTTCAGGCTCGGGAGATCATACAAAAGTTTAAAACAAGGGTGGAAAAGAAATGCTGTTGGTGTCAAAGGAGAGTGATAGAATGAGCTTCCCCTGCAGTGGATGGTTGAAAGACAACCTGGGAATCACAGGTTGACTATAAGGTCTTTTCAGAAGTTCACTATTATGTTTTCATATGCATTTATTCCTACCCAGGTCTTCCATAGGTGTCTTTAATTTTTTTGAAAATAAATACAGGATTTGAAAGGGTTCTCATACTACAATCTCGCTGCATTTTTTGGAAAAGTAATTCTGACATCTTTTGTTGAGCCTGGGGAAGATAGTAAGAAAACTGCAATTCCAGGTAGCATAATGCAGCCTAAATGATGCAGCCTGATGATACATGTAGTTTGTGGGAAATAATTGGAACTGGACAAGAAGGAGAATAACTAAATTACATTTTGGCCTACGATCATACCCAAGTTTTTGTTGTAATAGATCAGTGTAGAGTTCCACTGTACAAATTTCTGTGGTAGCAGTGTTAACAGAGTGAGATCCTGGGGTTCTCAGGGAAATGCAAGACTTGCTTTCATTTTTTGATCATGGGCTGTGCATAGCACAAAAGGTTTTCCAGGTTTATGCGCATGAATAGGGGAGAAAGGCGACTACATAATATCCATGGACAAATGTCATAGCAGCAATAAACAGCCCAGTAGTTGGATTCTATTACAGTAATTTCTTCAGGCTCTGAAGAGTACTTCTGCTTAGAAAAGCTGTCAACATTACAAAGAACAAATCTGCAGATACAGATCCCATGCAAGGCCTTTGATATTTCAGGACTGAGATATTTTAGTGGAGAGTTACTAATTAAATTAAAATCAGAGAAGCGCTCTATTTTTTTGTCAAGGTTAAGTTAGAAAAGATGGAGCCTGATATTGCCATAAAGTGTTGATGTTAATAAAAAGGTCTCTTTTTGTCTCATTATTTTAATAGGGTTTGCTTAGGTATGTTCTACTTCTGTAAAATTGCTAGTTAAATGCATACATTATAAGGCCATAAATTTAAATTAGTGAATAACTGAAGAGTCTCTTTCCCAGTTAAAAAGCATGATTTGGAGATTATATCTTCAGGAGATTTCTGAGAGTCTGTTAATGACATCTCATTTTCATGAAGTTAATGTGACTCGTCTTGGGAACAGGCCTATTTCCTACTTCCTCTCTTCCTGAAAATGTCACTGCAAAGAAGTAGGAAAGGAAGTATAAGCCCCTCCCCACATATACATCCCCCAACTCCATAATAGTCTATATGGGGCCTTCTTTAAAAGACTTAGGTCTTGAACTGTCTGAGCCTGAAAGTGCCATACTAATGCACTGGCTCAAATTGTACCGCTACACTTACCAAAAGGATGTAGTAATCATATTCTAGATAATGATAAAACATATTCTAGATAATGATTGGCCAGTGCAGAACTGTGCAAATTATACGAATGTCCAAAGTAAGTAAATATGGAAAAGACAGTATCTCCCGTCATGTACAGAGATGTTTACAGTTGTCAATATTTTTAAATTGTGTATCAGCATCACGTAGTTAGTGAATCAAATAAGAAGAAATGATTGTGTTTTTAACTAGTCAAACACTGACTAAATATTGAACATTTACTCTTTAATAATTTCAGTATTTTCTTTAATGTGATAAATACACATTGCAATGTATTAATTTCCAGATACTTGGTGATTGCTAAACCATTTTTCTGTCTGACTTTCCATTGCTATTTCATGTGCTCCAGGAAAAGATGGAGTTTATGCAAAAGCTTGCCTATTTTGCCATCCAGTCTTTATATTTAATTTATTTTTTATTTTAAATGAAGCATTTTGCTTTGACATAGTAAGAGGAAAAAAAATAAGAAATGTATCTTTTACCTAATTCCTTAAAGAAATGAGGCTAATGCAGCTGTGTCAGAAAATTTGAAATACAGAATTTTCAGAGGAATTGGAAGAGTACAGGCTTTAAAGGTGTGGCCTACAAGCTATGTGAAAACTGGTTTCTTTGTCAAGAGGAACCTCAATATAGTGTCTTCATCAAGGAAAACCAAAACTTTAATTTTTTGAGATAAAATTTCCAGGTTTTGCGTTTGTCGTGGTTTAAGCCATAAATCAGCCACGCAGTTTGTTCACTCACTTCCCCCTTTTTCTTCCCTCTGCTCCT